>JANTPZ010096620.1:0-27201 GCA_025593235.1 Vachellia pachyceras | reverse complement strand
CAATTCGTCTACTGCGGCAAGAAAGCCTCCCTTGTTGTCGGTAACGTGTTGCCCATCAGATCCATTCCCGAAGGAGCTGTTATTTGCAACGTCGAGCATCACGTTGGTGACCGTGGCGTATTTGCTAGGTGTTCTGGTGATTATGCCATTGTTATCAGCCACAACCCAGATAACGACACTTCTAGGTATCCCGTCTGTTCCCTTTTGTCATGTCGCAGCTGCGATTCATGTTATATTATTTGTGAATTGTTGTTCGATGATGTGTTGGTTTCATTTACTGTTGAACTTTTATTGATTAGTCTTTGAACCGCCCCTTCATGAGCATGGGATGCTCATTAAAATTTAGATCAACGGTAGTATAATTGGAAACTGTAGTTTGTAGTTGTTTTATTTTAGGAGGATAAAAATATAGAATGAATATGACTTTTATTTTTTTTTTAAATGTCATTTTAATTAAAATCAGAATTGAAAAACTGTAAATTGGATCGAAGCTGAGTATGGATCCTACATATCTAATTAGGGATGAGCACAAACGTGTATCTCATGTAAATTTAGATTTAACCAATAAAGCAAAGACTTATCCGGCATTTAGTTTTTATTTTTTGAAATACTCTACTTTTTTGATTGATTAATCTGCTTTGCCACTGTGGCTTTATAAATGCACAATGATCTACATTGCTTCTACAAGTGTCTTGCTGTTCCCTCATGGAAAGTTTGAAATGGATTTGTGGACTGTGGAGTACTTATCGAAATCAGTTTAAGTTCTTTATCTCGATGTGATTATGTGCACTATTATTAACCACCGGCAATTAAGTAATCAGAATTGAGTTTGTTCTCTGAAACTTAGGTCATTTAGTTAGGGTTTTCATTATTGTGAAATATACTTGTTTCTGGTGAGAACCATGATATAATTTACTTGTGTCTTCTAACAGGATCAAGCTGCCATCGGGTGCAAAGAAGATTGTTCCAAGTGGCTGCCGAGCCATGATTGGTCAGGTTGCAGGTGGAGGGAGAACTGAGAAGCCCCTTCTTAAAGCTGGTAATGCTTACCACAAGTTTAGGGTGAAGAGAAATTGCTGGCCTAAGGTGCGTGGTGTGGCTATGAATCCTGTTGAGCATCCCCATGGAGGAGGTAATCACCAACACATTGGGCATGCAAGTACCGTCAGGCGTGATGCTCCTCCTGGCCAGAAGGTTGGTCTCATTGCTGCCAAGAGAACTGGTCGTCTCAGGGGACAAGCTGCTGCAACTGCTTCTAAAGCCGATAAAAGTTCTTGAGGAGAGTCTTGGATTATTGTTTACTTGCATGTTTTTTTACCTTTGTTTCTTTGATATTCCGTTTACCAACATTTGGGCGCTGTTTGGAGAACCTGTTTCCCCTCTTATATGGTGTTTTGGATGGACAGCCTGTTATTTGTTTAATATGCAACGCAATCAAGCAGTTTATTTCCTTTGCTAGTAACTATAATCTTGTGGTGCTCCAATTCATGAGTTGGAACCGCCCCAGACACCGATGATCGCCCTTTTGAGAGTGGGTTTTGAGTTTTAACTATTAAAAACACATGCATTGTTAAAACTGATGATCTTTATCCGGTGTCATTTTGGTTTAACATTGTGTTAAGCAAATTCTAATCTGGTTGTTGGATCTGGTCAGACTCTTGTCCTTGTAGGTTAATTTTGGCACTGGATCATTTTCTTTGAGTAGATGGTTATTCACAATTTAAATGCATATGAATATTGAATAATACGTGGGATGAGATCTAGTGGATTTGAGGAATAAATTTCTTGTTTAGTCGTACGAGTTCAGAGAAAGATGGCCGAAGCGCACAAGGTACTTGGCGAAGACCGATGCCGAAAGGGGATATAGAAACAAAAGGATCTTTACCAATAGCGTTTTATTTTGAGCCATAATGCATTTAGAGTTTATTTGGATGTAAGGTTGAAAATACTTTTTACATATTCTGAGGTAAAACTTAGGTTTTGAAGAATAGATCTTGAAAAATAGCTTTTACAGATTTCAATGCAAAATTTAGATTTTGAAAAGTGATTTATGTTTGGGAAGTTATTAGCTTTTGCTTGCGTCTCAGTGGCTTGCTGGCGTGGAGAGACTATCTCAGCTACAAAGTCGCCTGTTCGAGATGCAGCACTCAAGAGTTATTAGCTTTTACGGATTTCGAGACAAAAAAGTGGGTAGGAAAGAGGAAAGTAAGAAAGAGAAAGAGAGAAAAAGTAGGTTTCAAAACCTAAGTTTAAACTGAGTTTTTGTAATCAAAATAGCTTTTGGGAAAAAAAATTTACTTGGACAAAATCTCGGTTTTGAGGTAAAATCTATGTTTTGAAACCAAATCTAGATTTCAAAAGTGGTTGCCAAACCAACCCTTAATTTAAGTTCTTTCATAAAAAATTTAAAAATGATTTTAGTCGAATAAGTAACAGGATTCCATCCAATAAAATATAAAAGGAATAAATAAGAGTAGGATGGGGGATTGGGAGCACTTTGAGAAGGTAACAAAATAAATGAAAAATAGACGCTGATCCATTTAAAATTATGGTATAGAAGTATTGATTTTATTAAAAAATATTGTTAAACATTTGTTTAACTTTTGAAAATGACTCCCAGTTGCAACGCAACCCTTTTAGCCACTTTTTCTCACCCCTCCAGACTCCAACTAGGATTCCTTTTTTTTTTTCCTTTTAATTCCACACAAATTCTCCCTTAATCGTTGTACATGTTGCGTTTTACTTACATTCGGCGAAACAGCAGCATCGGCGGAATAAAGAAGCCGCTAAACAAGTCCGAGCGAAAGTCCGGCGCAGAAACGCTGACGTTATATGGGTCGTCCGTCAGGGGACAACGCCAGTAGAGGAGGAACTCATCGGGGCTTGTAATCGATTCGGTTTGAGCACGCATAGCGTATTTTCCTCATCTCAGGCCTCAAATCGACAAGTTGCTGGGAGGGCGTTCGCGTATTCCACCTCTAAAACGACCACTAGTATTTCTCCCGCACCTGAATGTGGAGCACCCTGTGATTTCCAGTTCTAAACCCTTGTCATTCTGAATTGTCCTTCATCTTCGTATACTCGCATAGCTTTATTGCTTCAATACAATGGCCATTTCAAATAAAAATGCATCTGTTCCTCGCCACCTAATTTGTGTTGTTATCCTTGTGCTGATCGTTAACAAGGCTCTGTGCATCAGAAATCCGGATCGGAGCTCTGAATTCAACAAGAACTTACCAGACCAGGAACAGCACTTGAAGATCGCAGCTTTCGCTATGGGAAGCTTCTGGAGATCCGAGGCTGTCTTCGGGTGCTTGCGCGGCGTCATTCGGACCAGGGCTGGATATGCCGGCGGATCCAAGAGAAACCCTGAATATAGAAACCTCGGTGACCACGCCGAAGCCGTCCAGGTATTCCCACTTTCTAAAATGATCCTTTTAATATTTTCATATTTCCCCTCGTTTGACAGTTGCAATTCAACGAATATGCTTTTTCCCTATCTTTTATTGTTCAATTTCTCCCATACAAGGTATCAGGTTTAGCAGTACCTAAAAAAAAAGATATAGCTGGTAGTTTTTGGTATTTTAGAGGCCTGCTGTGTCTTTGTTCGGCACCTGATAAAATTGGTGCACGATCACATAATTCTATTCACATCGATCTCTTGGCTCTTATGAAACAGTGAATGGAAGGTCATTTACCACTGTTCTCAGCACAGAAAACGTATTGGCCTTGACGATTTCAACTTTTTAACTAAATTAACAGATGGTTAACAGTTCACTTTTGGATGACTAGCACAGCTCTCTGATCATTTGGAATCATGTTCATAGGGATTTTAAGTTGTGAACAATGCACTTTGTATTCAGATCATCAGATTTATTGAAAACGTCCCATGATATGTACATGAACAGAATATACTTGCAGCCATTATTCTGATGGTATACACTTCAATGATTTTTATTAAATTTACCATTATGGGTGAATATTATGATGCAGATCGAGTATGACCCAAGGCTGATTAGCTATAAGGAGCTTTTGAGTGTGTTCTGGTCCAGTCATGATCCCAGACAAGTATTTGGCCAAGGTCCTGACGTGGGTAATCAGTACAGGTACGAATCATGATGCTGGCATCAGTTTCCTATGGTCTTCCTTCATTTGAATCTCATGCAAACCACTGAACCATACCAGATCTATTATTTTTACTAACGGAACTGAAGAATCAAGATTGGCTAGCATCAGCAAAGAGAATGAACAAACCAGGTCAAGAAGCAGCATTGTGACCACCCAAATTCAGGAACTTGGAGAATTTTATCCTGCAGAGCCTGAGCATCAGGTTTGTGATACCATATTTATGTTATCTAGAAAGATGTTTGCTCCTTTGACTGTTCACTTTTCTGATCTGTTGATGATTAAATTTACGGTGCATTCTAGAACCTGTTTCATGAGTCCGAGACCTGTAAACTGCTGTCTGTTTGGCTTATGCATTTCAAATGTTGGGCTACTAGGATTATTATCTTCCAGTGCTCATTTAATTACACACTTTGGCTCAATTTTTATGCAAGAATTGTTTGGGTTCATCCTCCTGTGTATGCGTGATGAAAGTTATTTTTGTAGCTGATAAAAATTTGGTAATAAACACGTTATTTCCTTGTAATTACTGCCTGACGTTCTTTATCCCAAATATGCAGAAATTTGAACTCAAGCAAAGCCCCTTCCTACTTCAGCTAATTGGTAATCTGCCTGAAGAGGAACTTGAGAGGTCAAGTGTGGCAACAAAATTGAATGGGTATGTGGCGGAGCTTTGCCCTCCAAAACTCCAAAAACTAATTGATGCAAAGATCAACGAGATTATGAAAAAGGGTTGGCCCCTTTTGAGGGAATTCTAGTTGGCATGTTGGGAAGAACCTCTTGTTTTCATGTATCAATTGCGTGCTTAGATTAAGCACTCAGGTTGTTAGAAAGACACAAAATTACACATTAGAGGAAGAACCAGATCATCTGGCTGTGCAGTTTTACAAGTCTGCCTTGTAATTGTTCTTGATACTGTTGTTTCTTTTGGGTTACACAGGAATTTCAGATTAAGATTTCCCAACTAGAAGTGGTTGCATTTCTTATTTTCAAAATTTTGCGCCTACTTCTTATCCTTGCCCCCTGATATTGGCCCTTGGGACGGAATATGAATGCAGTGCAATCTTGTCTCTGTTTACAAAGTTGATGTCAAGCCTAAATATGTCGACAAGCTTGTTTGGATATGTTTGACGACGTTGAAAAAACACGTACATATAAATCGTGGATATGTTTGAAAAACACATATATTTATCTTGTAGACCATAAATTATATTGAAAAGGCAGTTTCTTCCGTTAATTCAAACATGTATATAACCATACATTGAAATTATTAGGATACGTGTATTCTCAAAAAGATATTTTAGGAGAATAACACCAATTTTTGTCATTTATAGATAATAGATTATGTCAATTATGATCAATCCAAACTTCAAATCTATCTAGTTTTTTTCTCCACTTGTTCTGAGGGAATTTATCAAAAGATGAAAACATACCTGAAATAGCTAAATTAGTTATGTTTTGGTTGTTCATTTGAGATTTTTTCCCCTTCTTCATGTTGTGGTGTGGCCATAAGAAAAGTTGAAATACAAGCAATATTTCATTCATGAGTGAAAATTAACCTGCAATATCTCGAATTCACTTGGGTTGAATTTTAGTACGTTACTTACAATACTCAGACACGTAGTTAAGTGAATATATATAAAGGATTGATGGCCAATGTTGGCCAAACACTGTATAAAATGAAGTTGCACCATTTCTTTAAAACTTTTGAAGAAACATTGGGCCAATAAAATTAATAATACTAGTTGCATTTTTGGGACAAATTTATCATTTAACCCAAAAATATATTATAGGTATTACGAAATAATCGCTTCCAAGAGACGGTGAATGATCAAACAAGCATTAATGTATATGTATATCCCAATCGCACAATAGGGGCGTTCGAGATGCGGCTGATTGTTTGTGCCCGTGATTGCGGAAGACCCGACCCGATCTTCCACTTGCTTATTCATTTTTAATCATTATTATTATTTTTATTTCCCCGAGTCTGGGGTCCTCCCTCCGCCACCGCTATATATCCGGGCAGCTCCTTCCGACCGTAGTTCATAACCCAACTGAGTTTCAAGTCCTCGCCCCTCTCTGAATTACCGGTGATTGGAGCTGCGAAGATAGAGGCCGATCGGAAGAGGAAGAAAGCTTCGATCTCGGCGGTAGATCGAACGAAGAAGGAGAGGCACGGGAAGGCAGCGAAAATGTCCTCGTCTAGCAGGCAGGGTGGTGAGGTTAGGGCATCTCACATATTGATAAAGCACCAAGGTTCTAGACGGAAGGCTTCTTGGAAAGATCCCGAAGGCCGCGTTATCTTAAATACCACCAGAGATGCCGCGGTTTCCCATCTCAAGGCCCTCTGTGACGATATCCTTTCCGGGAAGGCTAAGTTCCAGGATGTTGCCTCTCATTATTCTGATTGCAGCTCTGCCAAGCGTGGCGGAGATCTTGGTCAGTGATATTTGTCTCGCTTTCTTTTGGGTTGGACCTTCTCTGAGGAATATCTGCGAAATAAACTAGTTCTTCTACCATAGTTTAGTTTCTTTAATACACGCTGTTTTTTCGATCAAAGAGAAGAGCATTGCTTGTTAACGGTATTGAGCACATGCTTTTTCCCGAATGTTTCTATTTATGCTAACCTTAACCTTTCTTTTGGGTTGGACCTTCTCTGAGGAATATCTGCGAAATAAACTAGTTCTTCTACCATAGTTTAGTTTCTTTAATACACGCTGTTTTTTCGATCAAAGAGAAGAGCATTGCTTGTTAACGGTATTGAGCACATGCTTTTTCCCGAATGTTTCTATTTATGCTAACCTTAACCTTTCTTTTGGGTTGGACCTTCTCTGAGGAATATCTGCGAAATAAACTAGTTCTTCTACCATAGTTTAGTTTCTTTAATACACGCTGTTTTTTCGATCAAAGAGAAGAGCATTGCTTGTTAACGGTATTGAGCACATGCTTTTTCCCGAATGTTTCTATTTATGCTAACCTTAACCTTTCTTTTGGGTTGGACCTTCTCTGAGGAATATCTGCGAAATAAACTAGTTCTTCTACCATAGTTTAGTTTCTTTAATACACGCTGTTTTTTCGATCAAAGAGAAGAGCATTGCTTGTTAACGGTATTGAGCACATGCTTTTTCCCGAATGTTTCTATTTATGCTAACCTTAACCTTTCTTTTGGGTTGGACCTTCTCTGAGGAATATCTGCGAAATAAACTAGTTCTTCTACCATAGTTTAGTTTCTTTAATACACGCTGTTTTTTCGATCAAAGAGAAGAGCATTACTTGTTAACGGTATTGAGCACATGCTTTTTCCCGAATGTTTCTATTTATGCTAACCTTTCTGGTGGCTATTAAAATCATATATTCATTTGGCCGGCAACTTAATATGGTAAAATCATGTCAGGAAATTTTATTGCTTTTCAGGGTTTAAAGAAATGAGATTATTTTGGAGGATTCTAATATAATCTTATTTTTCCATCTCAAAGGGTTCTATGATCTCGTAGCTTTGTTGAAGAGGGGCTTTATGTGAACCCTAGAGAAACAATTCCCAGCCAGTAATCAAGAGTGGCTTGGTATTGTAATGGCCGTTAAAGAATATTCTTGCAATTTTTTCATTCCATGTTCATATAGAGCAAGTATCTCTTGTTGATCAATTTTAAGCTTAAACAGAATCTCTTCTAAAACTAAGGATTTTTTTTTTTAAGTTTTATGACTTGTTATCTTTTATATGTAATGATCAAGAATTTTCTGAGGACGTCATGCGTAATAGAGTGGCAATTCATATAAAAAATTCAAATCATGATTAGTATCCTCTGACCCTCGGACGATTGGCTTGTATCAGAATCTTTTAGGGTTTGATTATCTTATCATGAATTCATGATTGAGGATCATAGAATCGTTAGGATCCCTGAGTTCATGCAATTCGATAACTGGGGAACTTGAAGGTGGGTTTTTCCTCTTCTTGAACCCTACAGTATAATGTTAGATGCTCCTGTATATTTTTATCCATTTATTTAGCATTGCTTTCGAACATCTGTAGAACTTATCGATGGTACATTTATGGTAGCAGCATATGCATATTTTCAAGTTTTCTGTAATCAAGGAATCCTCAAATGCTCACTTTTGTGGTTTTTGTACTCTTTCCCCTGTTTCTCGCTCACTAACAAGGGCATCCTCACTTAATACTTCTCTGGTAACTAGTGTCTTGAATTTAAATCCTTCAACATATTGCTTGATATGTTCAATGCATATTACATGGCTTGGATGTGTATCTGATTTAAGTGTATGGTCAATGCGGCCCTTACTGAGTTTGTCAAATTAATATCCTTTGATCCTCTCTCCAAGGGGGTATACAGCTCTAGAGTGATCCAGTTCATGTTGCTGTAGTAAATATAAATAGGAAGAACTAAAGCCAGCTAGTCATGCTTAATAGCTAGCGCGTTTTTACAGATTGGTAATACCCATTAGGCTTTTCATAGGTGCTACATGGCTGCTGACTACTTTAGTTCTAATGTCAAATGCCTACCAAGATGATACACACATCTCAGTTTGCAGTGCTTCTTAAGAGTTAACAGTTCTTTCAGAAAATGAAGTTGTCCGAACACCTTAATTTTCTATTTGAGTTCAGCTTTTCCCACGGTATTAAAGAATTGGATCCATTTTTAGATGTCACACATTTATAAAGCGAACTAAATCCTCAGTTGCCTCCGTAGCTTTGAAATACTCAACGAGCTAAATTCTACTGTGCGTTTCTTGGCTGCAGGTCCTTTTGGTCGTGGCCAGATGCAGAAGCCTTTTGAAGAGGCAACTTATGAACTTAAAGTTGGTGAGATTAGTGACATCGTGGATACTGATAGTGGAGTCCACATTATTATGAGAACAGGTTGATAACATGGAGATTTTCTTTGGGGTTCATTTCGTGTTTGGAAAGAACATTAATATGAAGATTTGTGTGATCCTTGTTCAACATCTTACGTGTCATTAACTTTTGATGTTTCAGACTTCGCTGAGCCATGCGCTTGAGTGATACACTAATACTACATTTATAAACTTGAAGGTGTATGCTTGTAATTTGAATGTTGAGTGACGACAATGAAACAAGGTTTTGGTTCTTGTCTTGAGCTTCAACCTTTCCTTTGATCCAGCTATTGGTATGTGGAACTAAAGCGTGGTTTCAGTATGTTGGTGATGCGGTCGAAATGTAACCTATATTAAGTACTTTTTCTTCTTGCATGCGTTGGTGGGGAGTCAGTTGCGTAGATCTGATGGGATCATCTATGCTACTGCTTTGTCAAGTATCCTAAAAATCATACTTTAAGGTGTTGGATGAATCTAAGAAAATATTTGAGAATGTTGGGCGCAGCTTAACCCTTGAATATTAAATCTTACTCTGCCACTTTTTTTTGAGTATTCATGGCCGAAATATGATTCAGCTATTGAGTTCGTTACTCGACTTTGCTTTCAAAAAACCTTGCTTAGTTCAAGTCCAAAATTTAGTCGGCTACTGGTGCATGATTTTAATGGCATTTGACTAATGAGCTTGAGTGGTTGATTATTTGATTTAAAGTGGTTGACAACGCCTTGCATATAACGTCTTATTTGACAATCTTCTGGAGTATTCGATTATTGCTTCTGGCACCATGTGAAAACATTAATCCATTGCTTAATTCATTATTCGAATGCTTATCTTCTGATTTTTCCGTGTATTCGACTATTCAAGTCATTTGGACTTCATAGTCTTTTGTTTTTGCTCGGCTCCTAGTTAACTAACTGAATTGAGTTTTCAAATATCATGTTTTCTGCAAAATTTGTATAACATTAGTAGTTAATTATTGGATCTGAAATTCAAATATGATTTCGTTTGATCTTAAGAGAGAATGTTATTCTAATGTTTGATAATCAATCGTATCTTGTATCTAAATGCCGTGTTCTTCTTAGTATTTAGATGGTCATACTTGTATTTCATATTCGGCTTGCTTGTAGTGTCCGATGGTTGCAAAATTACGTTTTCTGATAATGCATTTAAAGCACTTTCCAATTACTAGTTTTTAACTTTTTGTAAACAATGTCTTGATTTAGTCCTGCCATGATTTTACAAAAAATATAAATACAAAGCTCATTAAGACTAATGATTGGATATTGCTTATCGTTTACACCACTTTATATTGTTGCATTAAGGGCATGTTTGGAAGTTATTTTAAAAATAACTTTTACAGATTCCGAATCAAAATTTAGGTTTTGGATAATAGATTTTGGAAAATAGCTTTTACAGATTCCGAGATAAAACTTAAGTTTTGAAAAGTTATTTATGTTTGGGAAATTATTAGCTTCTACGAATTCCAAGGCAAAAAAGTTGGTAGGAAAGAGGAAAGAGAAAGAATGAAAAGTATGAAGTAAGAAAGAGAAGGAAAAAAGTATGAGAGAGGAAATGGAAAGAAAGAAAAGGTAAAAAAGATGAAAGAGAAAAAAGTAGGAAAAAGTATGAAAGAGAAAACCTAAGTTTCAAATCGAGGTTTTGTAACCAAAATAGCTTTTCTGAAATTTGTTTATGTTTGGACAAAACCTAGGTTTTAAGGTAAAATCTAGATTTTGATACCAAACCTAGATTTTAGGAAGAGGATGCAGACAAGCCCTAAATTGTTGTGTAAAAGTACTCTTGCTTCCTCACTTAGTGTCAAAGATATTAATATTTTTTTTATTTACACTTCACCCTAATTTGATTGTGATGCGTAAGATTGTAGAACCTTGAGAAAGGATTTGTTAATACCATTTTGTGCCACGGATTGGATTGCAGTGCCTTGAATTTTGGAGAATATAGTGAAAATCTTAAAAAGTGATATAAGATTTTGGACTTAGGTGAAGTGATTGAACCAAAATCAATATAAAATATTGGTTTTTGATCTCACTTTCCTTCTGTCATCGTATTTTTTGATTGAATCTGTTACTTTACTCTGTTTTACTATTCCATTGAATTTTCAACAGGTATGAAAATTTGTATAGAACACAATTTACCCTCTCGTGCTTTTAGCCCCACTTACAAGTTACTAATAATAAACGAAAAAAATTAATATTTAAGACTAAGCATATGAAAAACATGTTAAAGATCCTTGTCAAATGCATTTTTAGGACGCGTCTGGATTTTAGTTTAGAGACAAACTTAGTTTCGCAAACAATTTTTTTGTCGAGTGCTTATTTTAATGCTTTCGTATAATCTCATTTTAATATTTAAAAATCAATCAAACCTGGTTTCTCCTTTATAAGCTCATACTATTACACTTTCCATATACTGAGTAGAACTTGTGCACAAATAATATTACTAGAACCGGAGCAAATCGACGGTTGGATCAATCAGACCTAGAATTGGCTGTAGCCCAATCTGAAACGTTCAAAATCAGCTGAAAAGTAAACTGATAGAAAATTGATTTTCTTTTTTTAAGAAAAATCATAACCCAAAACTATGCTATGTAGTTTTTTTATCAAGCATTTGGATCCTTCTACTGAGGCAATCCAATCTGAGGCGCTGGGACACCTTTCTCAAAGAAGATTTAAATATTAGTTTATCATGTTAAAGGTATTTTGCTAAGTGTTTTAATGTCTTTTGGTTAACTTTTCTTTAGTGTTATACACACAATTAGAAGTAGATAGCAATAAAAGCTTATGTTAATTTAGTTGGACCATTAATCAGGTGTATTTGGTTATTTTGGTAATTTACAGTAGATAATAAATAGTTTTACTGTTATGTAAGTGTGTAAAAAAACTGACCCGGCCGTAATCGACCATTAAACATTGAACCAATATCTTTGCTGGTGCTGATTCAATGCCCTATTCAGGCGCTTAAAACATTGATATTAAACAAATTGCCATTAACTTGTCTCCCCAGTTCAGTTCAATTTCAGCCACAGCAAATGATTTTAAGTTTCTCGTTTCATATTTGGCCGATTAAACTATTTAAGTATTAACACAATTCAGGGGATAATGTAACAACACTATGGGCTTCTTTGATATTAGCATTAGTAACTCCCATGTGTCAAGATCCTGACTTTTATAAATAAAAACATAATAGAAGAACGCTCATTAAATAAAAACATAATAATTTTTAGCAAGGCCTTACTTAGACAAATTGTTGAGCAATTATCCATACAGTCAAATGTCTTAATTATAATTGAAAAAAATACTAGTCTACAACTATGCTCTGTTCTTGGGGCAATACTTATTAGGCCTTTCTTTTTTCACTTTTGTTCATCGCACGTTGATCATGGTTATAGCTACCAGCCTTTAGAAGCAAATGACATCACGCAAACCTTCAGAATTCCCCAATCAAAAATTTTTTTTGGGGGGGGGGGGGGCTAATAATAACAGTTTAGAATTATCTCCATAATTCTCAACTTTAACTTCTGAAATTCAAATTTTCCCAAGTCAAATGTCCTTAGCCCTCATTTTTTTCCAATATTATTCTCCTTGATAAATTAAGTTGTAAAAAAGTTATCCATATGATTAACTGGTTAGTCTTCATTTGAGATTATTAAATTGCCCCTTTTTATGCACAAGTTATTATGGATAGCCACCGCTCGCGGCTCGCCACTGACCTCCAACTGGTCACCATCATGAAAAAGACTCACTGCATAAGTCAACACTGGCTGCAGAAATCAAAATATCAGTTGTCTTGAACATTCCATCAATTCTCACTCTTCTCTTCTTTTCCTGAACCTGTTGGAAATTCACATAACCAGGGAGGGGACCCAACTGCAGTGGTCCTCAATTCCACAATCTAAACTCAATCGAAACCACCCGACCCCTGAAACCTTGATGATCATGTCCCCCTCTCATTCTCACGAGTCCTTCCCTTCCACCTTCCTTAAAATTTTCTCGGCAAATTTTATACACAGTGCGAAACGTTATAGACTTCTGCTTTTACCATTCGGAAAAGGTTGTCTAAATTAATGCCCTGCCCCGGAAATCTGGTCCTAATTTAGCCCTTTTTGCATTCCGGTGCCCTAGGATATTAAAGGACTCCCATTGAGCTGACATGTCATGTTGATAAGGGCAATTGGAACCATTTCGACAACCCCTTGAACTTCTGAAGTATATGCAAGGTTTCTGGGTTTTGAAATTCACTTCTCCTGGTTTATTGTTGTGAACCGGTTTCAAATCTTTGAAATTAGTTTGACAGATAGCTATTTGGGAGTCATGCGTCTCTAGCCTACTGTTATTATCATCAGCACCATGTTGCCTAATGAGGTTCTTATAATAGCTGAGATCCTTCACAGGATGAGCTTCCTTCCCAGCAAATGCTGAGCATGTACTGGGTCGGTAAGCCGTCGTAGTTGTAGAGGGTCGCACCTGGTTTACTACTGCAGGCATGCTCACACCTGTTGAAGGTAATGGCACCACACTCGGTTCCCTGGATGAAATGGAAGCCATGGGTGCTGCTTGCTTAACAATATCTTGTTGCGGACGTAGGGTACTTACAGAAGTCAGACCACCACTTGACAAATGGTCAGTGGTTTGTTTCACAGGCTTGTGGATACTAGCAGTAGCTGTATGTGACGGCAATGGAGCTGAAGTAGCTAGTTGCCCTGGCATAGGCCTAGAAAATGGAAGTGACGGGGTTGCTGGCTTACCTAGTGATTGAATCAATTGAACGGAAGTAGCTGGCATCAAGCTAGAATCAGGAAAGAAACCCACAATGCTTGGGGGGTTAACCCCAGAAGTTGGCTTATCAGGTATACGTGAGGATGATGAAACTGGTGGGGAAGAGCTCTTGAATCCAGAACTAGGAAAACCCATTATATCTGCGGATGTACTTACAGTGGTGGCCGCAGCTCCATCATGGACACTTCTCAACTTCTTAATCAATAATGGATCATTAAGTATTCTAACAAGTAGATCCATGTCAATGGAGCTTCCTTGCTCATTACTCATAATGGCAGCAACAATAGCAGAAGCTGCAGCAAGATCAGCTTCCAAACCAGATGTCCCAGATGAGGCTACGGCGGATGAGGTGCTAGGCTGTGAACATATGGGTCTATCTTTGGCTGATAAGGATTGGTGCAAACTTTGTGTCTGCAGAGTGGCAGAGGTGTCAATTGTTGCAGGCGATTCTCGGCTAACATCCATAAGCTCTTCCTCCTCAATGGGAACGACAGGGATAAAGGGGGTGAGATTATCATCGTAGTCTTCCTCCTCTACATCTAAAGAAACAGATGGACTACAAGCAAATGAAGATCAACAAGATTAGCTACTAAAAGAGAATCAAGTAGAAAATTGACTTTAGTTGCTGGGACATTTTACCTTGGAGGAATAGCTGAAGGGCGAGGATATACTGCTTCAAGCACCTTCATTTCCCTTAGCTTTTGATCCACTTTCTCCCTACTTTCTTCACCAGCTGCAACTAGCCAATTTTGACTCAGAGCAAACTGGTTTGAAAATAAAACAAATCAAGTAAGTAAACGAGAAATACATATCCCACTGGCTTTATAGAGCTAACATTTGAAAAATAATCAACTATGGAAACACCTAAATAAATATCACAAAGGAACAGATCATTTTCCAGTTACAATTAAAAGATATAATCATTGGAAATAGAAGTATTATTAGAGATCAACATCTTTTAGAAAATGCCTAATATATCATTACCAGGGGAGGAACTTTCCATTTAATCTGATATAAGTGGGAGAGTTCATTCCTTAGATGGTTCGAAAAGTGACTCCCTTCAAAGCCAGGAGGTAAATCATAAGATTCATTAGTGCTTGAATGCAAAGTTGATGATGTCTTTGCTTGAAGCAGATCTTGAGATGTCTGGTTAACTTTCGAAGGGCAATCCTCAGATGAGAATAACTTCACCTGTTACATCGCTAGTATTAGTGACAAACACATTTAAAGAAATAAAGCATAAAAAACGCCACAACAACTTATTGTGCATACTGCAACAAAGTAACGGAAGATGTTAAAGGCATAAACATTATGAAACTACCCATCAAGATTCAATGCAGCAATATACACTAAACATTCCAAAAGTAACCAATTTGATATTTCATTGCCTGGCATTATATTTCTCAGAATGTATCAGATGTACTTTTAAAATGCAGACTGTAAATATATACTACGCTGCTTAACTTATATGATTTCACCATTCTCAATTCAGCAAAAAAGACAGACCATAAATGATAAATCAACTTAAATCTACAATATGCATTTCAAAAGTACAGCAGTTTGATGGCATAAACTTTAAAATTTTCTGCATATTCCAAACTTTGAAACCCAAAAAATGTCTGATCAGTAAATATAAAATTGTATGACTACAAAAATGCAATTACAGTCTTTCTCACTCTGATGAGTAAATATCAGTACAATCAAGATAAGAACTATGTTCAGATTCAAGTTCATGCAAAGCAGCTCTCCTCAGATGATCACTTGTATAGGCCAATGTAATTCTACTAATATATGGTAAGTAATTTTATTGTTTAATACGAATACCCTACTAATGACTATAATATCAATAATCATGTCATGGCCTTAGATGTGAGCACCTCCTAGGCTCTCGACTCAAGCACTATTTTGGCAACAATACAGAACCAAACAAACGTGTGGACTTCAGAATGATAAGTGCACGGAAATATCAAATAGTCATGATCACACATCAAACACCAGCCAAAGGGACATATTTCTTGAGTAGATTGTTTTTATTCCCAGTTTCCCAACTCGGTCAAATTAGTCGTGTAGTGATCCCAATAGCATTATATACAACATTATGCTGAACTATTTCTCAGTTAATTGACAACATCCTCAGTGTTTACCACATACAGCAGCAATCATCAGGTACGCATTTGTAAACTAGTAAAATTTAATGCTTCATTCACTTGTCAGATTTTACAGATTAAAAAAACAGTCTTGTTAGATTTTGAGTTTATAGTAAGATCATATCAACAAGGTTATCCGAACAAGATATAGTAACAACCTTCGAGGTAAAAGTTCGGGTTTATTGTATTCTTATTATCTCTTATATCTCATTACTGTTTCCAAATGATAGACAGATATGATGGAAAGTCGTAATAAGCTTGGCATAATTTTGGAATGACATCTTTTTTATAATAGCCCATAAGAAAGTGCATCCATATCCAGCAATAGAGTTGATCAAAAATATCCAGCAATAGAGAAACAGATTCAATGTTTAACATAACAGCAACATATTAGATTTTGATTTTCAAACACTTCCAATATAACAGGCCTTTTTCCCTTCACTTGACGCGGCCGTAGAAGTTGATCATATCGACTGACAAGTCAAATGTAGGCTCTGTAGACGACCTTCTAAGAAGGGTTGAATCTTCAGAGTCGTGAAATATTTAGTACAATTTTAAGGAGTTACGACATGATTATAAAATGTATGATACATATATATTAAGTCGAATTAATTATTTCCACGTTATCAAGGCAGATATTTTTCTGCGGTTTAGGGCTTCGGGTACTAGGATGAGGAAAACTGGCTACTGAAAAGGTTTTTCCTATTGTGCTTTTAATTATCCTGACTGACGGCAATCACAGGATTGTACAACCCACTTTTGCCTATATGCTATATTATTAAAATTTGCTGCCCAGCGCCAGCTTTGATTTAATCTCTTGTAGATGTAAAATAAACAAGATGATCCAAAAGAAAAGCACGTCATACCTATGCCCTCTAGAAGAAATTTTCTAAATCAAAGCTTCTTGTTCAATACAATCTTATTTCAACTTACGTTTTCAGCGATAAATAGCGCTGCATCGAAATTTTACCATAACACGAAGCTTCTATCCTTGGTAAAATCAATTTATTATAAGGAATAATACTTTCATCAAGATAGTAAATTTGTCAGTAGTTGATCTCTTTTGGTATTTTTGTTTTATTATTTTTATATGTGCAGAATGCTCTGTTCCGTACGTATCTATCAATCCAAATTGACAAGGTCCAATAAGAGAGAAATGAGGGAGAGATTCTGTAATGTGAGGGGGAAAAGAAGCAAAAGAAGAACAACTTGGAATATAGATCGAAGGTCGTAGAACCCTAAAGGGTCACGAACCAACCAACAAATTGAAAAACAGAAGAAAAAAAATCTGCCCTAACGAACGAAATTTTGAAAGGAATGTTGCAGTTATATATATACCTGACACAGATTAAATCCAGGAGCCCACGAAACCCTGTTCGATTTCCTTGCCCGCTTCATATTAAATCTCAGATTTTCCGCTTCGATTAACACTTTTAAGGCTAAGAAATCAAAAGGGGGAAGATCAAAGAAAAACATTCAGATTTACAATCAAATCAATCGCGGATATCCTATTCGCATGCGAGAATGAAAGGATTCAGGCAGAAGATGGGAAAAATATGAAGAATCGAAACAAGGAAAAACAAATCCGTGCGTGCCCAGGGTGTATAAGTTTAGGTGGGAAAAGCAGATCAGAGAAGTTTATAAAAGAGGCGTGGAAAGAAATTTCGAAAACAGCTAGAAGTTTCGGGCTGGAGGCGTAGAAATAGTTTTTTTTTAAAAAAAAAAAAAAAAGCGGGTGGGGTAGGGTTCGTGGATCTGAGGGACGCAGTGACAGCACACCGACGCAAACTCTGACCAATACGGTAGCAGCTGCGCGTGCGTGAGTCGCCCTACTGTCGACTGTGAGGGCCTCAGGCCCACATGTTTCCACTCCCACTACTTTTATCCTTGCAGCTCCAAGTTTCTCCCAAAACTGGATTTCTTATTTTCTTCTAATTTTATCTCTCGTCCGTGCTTAAAATTGAGGGAACTTACCGAGTTTGGAGTACTGATTCATGAGCAGCGATGGAAAGAAAGAGCGAGAGATGCCAGAAAAGGTCGAGTGGGAGGGGGCCTTTATCTGCATAGAGATGTGGATGGAGAATATCTCGGGAGGGTTAAATTTAAATATAGTAAGATACCCCAAATCGATGTGTTTATCTCTGTTATCGAGATATTTTAGGGATAAAGACTGTCAATATATGGCCTTTAGATTTCTATCTTATGTTTTATGAGTAAACATTATATATAACAAATTTATATATAAATAAAATTTTATCTTTTCATGCGTAAACAACCAAGTGTACATGTTGACCCGGCTTTAAAGAAGCAAACCCAAATTTTTTTATACATTCAAATATTTAAATAGACCTTGTTCTCATCGTTTAACAAATAAATCATGTTTTGACCACGTTAAGCTATAGGCCTCTGATAGAATGTCTGAGTTATTTCCACCTTTAAATTTACATTCAACTTAGAAAAATGGTAACATCGAAAGAATTATCTTTACATGGGTACCTTAATGTTTAGATTTAAGTTAGATATAAATATCGCCAATAAGGCTTACATGACATTTGGATTATATTCAAAAGATAAAATAATATTACATTTCATCTTTGATATAACAACTAATTGATTTTTAAAAAAAAATTAATGAATCAAAATTTTGCTTAATTGGGGGTAAAGGGGGAGGGAGCACAAAATCACAAAATTTTGTACCTCCCATCCATTTCTCCAAATTAAACACACTTGCCCCATCTCATGCCATCACCTTCCATAACCTCCCCTCAAAAAACCTCCAACCAAACAAGACCTTACTTTCACAATATATCACTTCTTACTATGGAATTTTACAGATACAAACTATAAAATCTGCAGTGAAAAATATTAGGCCTAACTAGATCAGCGGTGGAATGATATGTTACAAACGTGATGTATGGTCGACGAGTTATGTATATGAGAAGAATTTTATCTCAACTTGTATGAACATACTTTTATAATATTGTAACTCCATTACACCTTAGTGTGAGGTTTAAAAAGATATGGAAGACGCACACGCCCATCATCTTGGGATGGTGATAGGTGGTTGTGCTCTTGTTTTACTGTTGTGCATTGTTTGTTTAAGTCCATTTCAATCTTTGTTTTGCCTAATCAGTTAGATTTATTTAGTCAAATATTTGATACTTCAGCTTAAGACGGTACAAAAATTTGTTTTTTAATGGTATATGTATCCCCGCACTTGATATAATCTAGTATAATGCATTGTTGGACACTGAATATGGATACTTTTTTAAATGAGAATTCAAACACCGGTTTATTATATTATAACGGATTGGTCAATTCTACTAGACCAAATCCTGCAAGGTTTGTATCAAGCTAAGTGTTTTTATTTTTGGGTCTATTTATATTAGTGGGAAAAACTACTTTACCAAACTACATTCATCTTTGTACGTGTCCTCCACGATGTAGTCGGTCTTGGGGAGTAGACGATGGATTGAGAGGTGAAGCATGAATCGAAAATCAAATAAACAAGTCACAGCTGCACCACCCTTTCAAGCGTGTGTTTGCAATAAGACTGTGAGCTGTAAAAATATATATGCACATCGTTGATTGGGATGTCTAAGCATCGTAGCTTGGCGGGCTCGGTTTATGTCGATAATTCATCAGAAGATACTCATCATTAACTTGTATACATGCTGATACATCAGCAAGTTGCTATGGCTCATTGGTAACGATCGACCACTTTTTTCCCCTCTTGTATTATATCACCTTCTGATATTTGAGAAACGAAAGGACTTCGGGGAAAGGAAAAGAAGAATGAAACACCAGAGAGCCGCTGAATCATGAAATTAGAGTTCTTGGCCTCTTCTTCGTCTTCATGTTTCTACGCCTAAGGAAAAATGTAGTTTCAAATTCCAGGAAATACATTTTGAAAGAGACTAAAAATTTTGTACTACCAACTTCAAAATAGATTAAAAAATGTTGGTTGAGGACACCCTTCCTTGACAGTTCCAAAAACAAAGACATTATGTACTTTTTTGACTAAGACCCAACTTATTTTTTTGGCCAACGACAGAGGAACCAACTTGTTCTTGGACTGGGGATGTTTAGAGGCTTAACGTTAGCATGGGACTTTGGATTTAGGAAGGTCATAGTTAAATCAGATGCAAAGAGCCTTGTTGATATGCTGTTGTCAAACGAAGCAAACGACACTTGTAGCTTAATGTGTCTGCAGATCAAGCAAATGATGCAAAGGAATTGGGAGTTGCAGATAGGCTACATCCCAAGGGAGAAATGGCTTGGCAAAAGAAGGACTATCAAAACGAGGTCTCCTCCAACACACATGAGAAGTTTGTGCTTTAACACGTCTATGAGATTCAATGCCCTAGTAGTATAGTTTTATTTCGTGTTTGGTTTTTAACCCTCTATTGCAGAAAAAAAACTTGTTCATGGACATTTAATCTAGAATTATTAGCGGTAGTTACCGTTGATTTTTAAAGAGATATTTAAGTTAAATAGATCATTTAATTGTAATATATATTTCAAAATATTTATGTATCAGTTTATAAGTCAATAAATCAATTTAAAAATAATAAATATATAAATTAATTTATTTATTTAATTTCTCCACAAAAAATCAATCGACTCTTTTAGTGAGGATAAGAGGTAGTAGCATCTCAAAGGAGGGATGCAATGTACAAGCATAGAAGATAGAATCCATGTACATCAGTTAAAAATGATTCTTTTTTTTTTCAACATAAATATTAGATAAATTAAAAGAGAGTACAATAAAACAAAGCACCGAGAGAAATAAGCCCCAACATAAACAAGCCATACAAAACACAAATCAAAAGCCTAAACATAACAACCCAAAGCCCAAACACAGCCAACACAAACTTGACCCTAAAACAAAAACATAGAGACGAATGAGGAGACATTACCGCCGTCGAAGCCATCACCGAAACGAAGAGGACACACCAATAGTGTCAGCACGGAGGGATGAGGGTTGAAAGAACCACTCAAACAAATCCCTCCAATGCATAAACATTTCTGCTACAGGGAGAGCAGAATCCCAAACTCTACACAGACTATACCGTGAGGAAAGAAACACCACCGTCGATACTAACAGCTTCTCATCAGCCTCAACACAGATCGACCAACACCACCTCCCCAGCCCCAAACCACCAAACCTAAAAGGAAAAACCAAAGACAAGAGACCAAGCCAAACCGAAGAAGAGAAAAGATTCCATACCATATCGAAAGAAATAGCAGGAGGACCAAGCAGCTCGCTAAAACTTTCAGTCGTTAATCTTCCTTGTTTGGGTCCATCAGGAATGGGCACCAAGAATCTGAAATCTCCACCTATCCTTCGACTTCCCTTCTGCAACAAAATTGAACCTCCAATCTCCTCCATTGGTTTGACCTCTCCTCCCTCTAGCCAAACCCCAAAGAACAAAGCAACCCCACATAAAAAACAAAAGAACAAGGAAATATAACCCTAAACAAACACCCCCTGGTCGGATGACCTCCCCACTGGCAAGGCCGGAGAGATAGGCGCCGAAACCCCAAACTCACTGGAAATACGCACTCACGAGGGAGAGGAGACTCCAAGAAAGAGAAAAGAGAACACGGAGACGGCAATTAAAAATGATTCAACCTATACAAGCATAGAAAATGATGATTTTCCATTTGCTGCCCGTATTCAGCAATCCAACAGGCTGTAATTTGCACCAAAAAGTCTTACATTTATGGCATGGAGGATTGGTATTCACAAAACTTTATTTGTAGAAATACACGGGGACTCGTTTGAAACGTAGAGAAGTATTTTTACACAAGTCGTGGTAAATATGTGAAGAAAATTATCTTCTTTTACAAAAAATACTATTGAACGTACGTTTAATTTCTACAAATGTTGTTACAAACAAGTCTAGGATGTATAATAAAATGAAACAAATTTCAAAAAGTCCATAAAATAACTTGGAAGGAAATGGAAAAAAATGACTTTTGATTTTTCGTTCTCATTTTTCCGTTTGAACGTCATCAGCAGATCCATCTTCGCAAGGGGGTGAGAGTGAGATGCTGCACATATCATGGTCACGCACCGACACCTCCATCATATTTCCAATTGACCCCTCACGCTAAATAATTTCATACTTTTATTGCGTACGGACAAAAATCTCACCAAATAGTAAATATTGATATCTGCTTAATAAAATTTGTGCCTGAATTTTACCATTTATACCTATAAACTATCAGTAATATCACTTATTTTACAAATTTTATATGTAATGGAAGTGTATGGTAGAAAGTTTTTTTAACTAGGCTGAAAAACGATAGGTTTTTATTTCTTCTCATTGTTCATGTTTATAGCGAAAGGAGTTTAAATGAACAAGATGTTTGTAATTTTAAATAATAAATTCTTAGTTTTTTTTGTCAAAAAATAATAAATTTTTAGTTACGTTGACTATTGTTGCTTGATGACATTTTTATAATTTAAAAAAACAAATGAAATTCAGAAATTTGTAGTCATAAATTGTTTTGGATTATGGTACTGTAATTTACTGTACAGCAAATCTCAAAAGCGCGTGACGTCGCCGTTCCTCACTATATTAATTGTATCCTTTCGATCTCCCCTCCCCAATTCACTGTGACCTTTGCCTTCTCTGTTATCTGACGCTTCTTCGACCCGCCAATTCAAAACTTTCTCAACTCTCATGGCTTCCCAGAACAAGCCTGCTGGATCTGGATCTGGATCTGATTCTTCTCCCGCAGTCGCTAATGGCGACGTTTCTCCTCCGCGCAAGGTGGCATTGATCACCGGCATCACCGGCCAAGATGGTTCTTACCTCACTGAATTCCTCCTCAACAAAGGCTACGATGTCCATGGCCTTATTCGCCGATCCTCTAACTTCAACACCCAGCGAATCAATCACATCTACATCGATCCCCACAACACCCACAAGGCTCGAATGAAGCTTCATTACGCCGATCTCACAGATGCCTCTTCCCTCCGTCGATGGCTCGACACAATCCTCCCCGACGAGGTTTACAATCTCGCTGCCCAGTCGCATGTCGCCGTTTCCTTCGAGATCCCCGATTACACTGCCGATGTTGTCGCCACTGGTGCGCTCCGACTCTTGGAGGCTGTTCGCTCTCACATCGCCGCCACCGGTCGTTGCCATATTCGCTATTACCAGGCTGGGTCATCCGAAATGTTCGGTTCCACCCCACCCCCGCAGTCGGAGACTTCCCCATTTCATCCTCGGTCTCCTTATGCTGCGTCGAAATGCGCCGCGCATTGGTACACTGTCAATTATCGGGAGGCTTATGGGCTCTTTGCCTGCAATGGGATACTCTTCAACCACGAATCGCCGAGGCGAGGTGAGAATTTCGTAACCCGGAAGATCACGCGCGCTGTGGGTCGGATCAAGATAGGTCTGCAGCGCAAATTGTTCTTGGGGAATTTGCAGGCTTCGAGGGATTGGGGTTTTGCTGGGGATTATGTGGAGGCTATGTGGATGATGCTGCAGCAGGATAAGGCGGACGATTACGTTGTGGCCACGGAGGAATCCCATACAGTGGAAGAGTTCTTGGAGGTTGCATTTGGTTACGTGGGCTTGAACTGGAAGGATCATGTGGAGATTGACAAGAGGTACTTTAGGCCTGCGGAAGTCGACAATCTCAAGGGAGATTCAAGCAAGGCTAGGAAAGTGCTT
Organism: Vachellia pachyceras; assembly: GCA_025593235.1. NCBI lineage: Eukaryota > Viridiplantae > Streptophyta > Magnoliopsida > Fabales > Fabaceae > Vachellia > Vachellia pachyceras. Next base: position 3,593 of record JANTPZ010096620.1, on the reverse strand, counting down.
GGGTGGAAGCCCAAGGTGGGATTTGAGCAGTTGGTGAAGATGATGGTGGACGAGGACGTTGAATTGGCTAAGAGGGAGAAGGTGCTTGTTGATGCTGGCTACTTGGATGCTCAGCAACAACCTTGATCTGCCGTAATGGGAATTCAACCTATTTTCTCTTATGGCTTTAGCCAAAATGTTATTTAGAAGTTCAATCAATGATAGGCTTTAGACTTTTTAAGATATACGATGCAGTTCTTTGAATGATTTGCCATAGATGACAGTTTGATCGTACAAGTGATTTTCCTTTGTTCAAGTTTCTCTCACTATGGATTATCCAAATTTTTTATAATCCCATTCTCTCCATGTCAGTTCATCCATTGTCGCAGAAATTAAATTGGCTCTCTGTTGTTTTGTTTACTTGTCTTCCACTGGTTCTTGATCGCCAGTGTGTTAAACATCTCTCAGGAACACCTTTTCAACCGCATAGGTTGCCCATTAACGTGTCTTTCGGGATTCGAAATCTATGCTTATAAGATATGCACATGATGAAGATAAATGTAGAACTGATATCATAGAAATTAAAGAAACTCTGACATAATTTGGTCGTTTCTTTAGGATAAAAAAGTTAGAGTTTTCCACTGTATTTTACAAATGCAATACAGATTTTTTCAGACGAAATTTAATTTATTTATTTTCAAATAAATAATTCCAGTTTGTCGATAACATACTGAACATTGCTCAAACCATCTTCAATTTTCTTTTCATTTAAAAAAATAAAATTTTTGATGAATTCAACTTTAAGTTACTAAAATAAACATACAAGGCTCATTTTGAGAATGTGGTGGAAAATTTTTTTTATGTAAACCGGGGTAAATATGTGAAGGAGATTATCTCGTTTTACATAAAAATTGTAAAACACTATTAAATGGGCTTTTGAGGAGTTCCAAAGCATTGTCAAACATGACTAATATCACTTTACCCAAAATCAAAGGAAAATTACTAAAATTTTTCTATCACTCTTACAGATGAAGTTGGTAAGCTACACCGTGATCTCGTCAGTTAGCAGGGGAAAAAGAAATCTGCAATATGAAATAATCACGCTACTCTCTACATCTGGTTACATGTGACATGTCGAATCAAAAGGCTACATGGACTCTTGTCGTTTTGTATTTCCATAACAAAAACTTCCGCAGAAACAGGGCAACATGGATCGAGCATGTCACAGACTTGCATCTGATCCAAATTCTCAACTAATAACAAGTTTCATGCCGTTCATCCAAAACGAGGCTTTTAGAAATCTAGCCAAACATCTTATCCAACCATGCAAGTCGTGAAAGGGAAAACTCAAGTTGAACAAGAATGTAAAAATACTCGACGTATGCAGGAAGCAAACATGCCAGTCTAACTATTCTTCTGAAGGTGGATTTCTGATTAAACCAGTCTGCAAATTAGGTGAGTTGGATAACATTCCTCGGTCAGTTTTAGCAATTGTAAAAGGCTTAACAGATGATCTGAGAGATTCAGGGCCTTCTGCTGTAATTCTCTTGCACAGTGCATCACAATTACTGATAACTTCAGTTAACCGTCCTTTAAGCTCTCCAATTTCCACCTGCAATGCATGAACTGTATGCGAGTTCCAATACAAAAGTTATGTCTTCACTCGCAGTGGTAGTAGGCAAGCAGAACTCATAAAATGGCAGACACAGTGAATTAGTTCACCCATACCATGTATTGTACTATAACAGACATGCACATGACGTTCAGATTTTACGATCAAGTGAGACCCTTCAGCTCATATGAGCACGAATATTTCAAAGAAAATTCAAAGATTCAGACACGCAATGATAGAAGACCAGCATTGTCAGGCAAAGGGTAAACTGGCCAATTAATCAGTGCATCCAGTAAATGCAGTTGACTCTAATGTTTTGATTGGCTAGTAAAAGCTCTATGATAAACATAATTGAGCGACTATTTTTCTTTTCATTTAATGGATTCTGAAGCGAAATGTGTTACTCTGATCTCATGCTGCCCAGTATTCTCCATAATACTAGACTTTGATTGATCAATTACCTTCTGATAGGTGTTGTGAAGCGATCTTCATTGTAGATACTGAGTGGTTAAATCGCTGAAGAAGTTTAACTGCCAAAGCATCTGCAACTTCTATTTTGTTTTCTATCTCCTCCTGCAAGAATTTTCATTATTCTTTCGGGCTTGCATGAGATGATCTCACAGCGTTTATATGCCAATTTTTCCAACGTGGTAACAATTGATACAAACAATGAAAGCGTGAAATGAATGGTAAAAAAAAATTAACATCAGCATGAAAATTATTAGAGCCTCAATCCAAGGTAGGAATTTCTGGTTCTGATAATACTTCTCAAATTTCCAATTGGCATGGCTGCCAAAATTCACTATTTATACTACAGAAATTATTGATTTATTATTAGTCGCATTTAATACCAGAAAATAGGTCCCTCAACTTTCAAAACTGGATTTCCTTTTCTAAACGGTAGTAGCTCAAACTCCAGGTCAGACTTTCCCATAATTGATCGGCAAGATCCCATTCATTCCTAATGCCAACGCGCTAAATACAGGAAAGTTGGTGTGGTCTTAAAGATTTACGTGATTTAGGGGAAATAGACAAAATGACCTATTTCTTGGGGTTTCAAGAGTTGGGAAAGGGAGGGAGGGAGATTTTTAGCTTCAAAAGTTCAAGGAGTTAATTGCAAGGAAACTTAAATTTAAGGTCTCTGATTAAAATTAGCTCCAAGATTCAGCACCTTTGGCTTAAGAAATTTTGTACTGATGATTGATGAATCTTTCTAACAAATGCTCATAAACAATGTTTGCATATTAAATTAATTAGAAAGATGCCAATCTCAGGTTTAGAACGAAGTGAAGGATGAATCAGACCAGATGGCGTTATATATGAATTCTACTTTGAACTCTATTTATGCTCGTAGCAAAATCAGGTTGAACTATTAACTTTATAGATGTTAAGCCTACACTGTTCAATAAAACAAGGGTCTAAAGGGTAAATTTGAGGTCTAGAAATATTTTACCAGCCACTGATAATTTCATCCAAGTTTTCCCCTTAGCATCATCATTGTAATAATCAATATCAACACAAAATACAAAATCTACAGCAAGCCATATCATTCATAAGCCATGAATAATGCAATTTATCTTAAACCACATGAAATGCATGGGAGCATATGTATATTATATGCAATTATGCATTACCAATTACCATATGATACTCAAAAATAGAAGGAAAAAAGAAACACCATGTATTACGATAAAACAGCCAGCTATCAAACATAACTCCCTTTTATTGCTTGTAATGACAGTGGTATTTTTTATTCACTGGCGTGAAGCTATTTTAAAAAATAACCCAAATTAAACATCAGTCAAATTTCAAATCTAGATAAAAAGATTTCATTGTTTTCTTTTTTGATCTTCTTTTTAGCTTTTACAACGGATGTTTGGTAAGAAAATGCATCCAAAACTAACTGAATTTGCCGAACTATTGCGATAGACAGACCTGTCTATTGCTTATCTTTTGAGCTTTGTCTTCCTGCCAATCACGGTACATTGAGAAGAGATCCAGT
>JANTPZ010096619.1:0-18017 GCA_025593235.1 Vachellia pachyceras | reverse complement strand
CCTTCTTTTTCTTTCAATTTGGGGTGATCCAAATCTTTCGTTCCTTTAAATTTTTGTTCTCAAAAGATTTGGATTTGAGATCAAAATTATTTTGATTTGTGATTGCCTTTAAAATATCTTTTCGGAATAAATTTAAACATGTTGGGAAAAGGTAATGCTTTTTGGGAACATTAAGGAGATTTGAATTTTTTTTTTAATTTTGATTGTTCTCTAATTCAAGTTTACTCATCAGGAACCGTGCTCCTGCTCAGAGCTCATTTTCTGATTTTGGAGAAAGGATAAATTTTTCCTTTAGGTAAAATAAAAATAAATTTTACAAAAGGATTGCAACCTTTACTTGTTCTTGCAAATATGAATGTTTGAATATATATGTGTATGAGTTTTTCGTGCTCATCGGTATATGGATATATATTTGGGAAGTTGTTGATACACACTGTTTACTTTTCATATGAGGGAGCTTCCCACCGGAATCTATGGATCTTTACTAGAAAAGTTTGATTGGGGTTTTAAAAAGGATTTATGATGCGTTTTCCCCCATCTTGATATATATTATGAAAGATCCATTATTTTGCTTGATTCTTATGGGAAACAATGTGGAAAATGCCCCTAGTCAGAAAAGGACCCACTGTCACCGAAAAAGGTGAGCCACTGTTGCTTGTAAAGAAGGGAAAAATGAAACTGTGTGGCAGCTGAGTTGGGGAGGGGCGAATTGGGTCGAATTAGGTAATCTAACTCTCTGGAATGGCCAAAACGATGCATTTTGACATGCAGCAGGCGCCCCCTTAATAGCCCGAAATGGCGATGGGTATATATAATGATAAGAGAATTGATTAAATTCCCATCATGAATTATGCATATTTAAAATTCAAATGCATACGGTTGATATTTGTGTTCAGTATGCAATCTTGAGTAGTAGCTATAACATTGTATATGCTACATATATAGAAGACCCATCTGTTCTTTAAAACAATTTAAAAGAAATGCATAACCACCAGAAGTTGGTTATCCTCCTGAAAGCCCATTATGAATGGATGCCTTTACATTTATAAAGTTTGATATGTTGGGTTAATAATGGATTTGCCCAATAAGCTCGACTATATTCTCAGAAGTGAATATTGTGAAACATAATAATTGTGATAGTCGAGAAAGAGGATATGACCATAGTTTTGGGTGTTGGTCAGAATTGTATTGGTTCTAATTCCCACCTGAAGTGGAGAAAAACTTATAAGAACCACAAAAATGGTAAAATATGGGCATACTTAATAAATTGGGTGTGCATTGAAGCCTCCGGAAGAGCTAATATTATATGTTGCCGAAAGGAATAAAATTATGTTTTGAAAATGCACTTTATTGTACCCAATTTATAAAAAACTTATAAAGTTTCATGATATTTGTAGAAATGGGAATAAAAGTTATCGTATGGCCAGATATCATATATTTCCCCTACCTTATAATATAGTCAGAAGCTATATTTATTTATTGTTATACCTACAATACTATAAAGTATATATATGTATAATTAATTATATATATGATTGGTTAACTTTATTGACGTTATTGTTGTTTTATTTATATATATTTATTTTTTACATTTCAAGTTCTTCCATACCTCTGGCTTTGTATAAAAGCAAAGTTGAAAGCATATGGCAGTAAACCAAAAGTTTAATGATTAATTTGATGTTTGACATACAATAGTAAACTAGCGGTTTACTGATGAATTTGATGTATGTCATGAGATAATAAACCAGAAGTTTAGTGAGCCAACAGTTTAATGAGATAAACCATAAGTTTATCAATGAATTCAATGTTTGGCATGACCGGTTAGACCATCCCGGTTCAATGATGATGCGAGAAATGATTGAAAATAAATGTGGTTATATCCTAAAGTGTATATAAATACCACTGTTTCTCATATGTTCCAAGGGGAATATATTATTAGCTCTCATAAAGTTAAATACAATATGAGCCTCTCACATTATTAAAATGGATTCAAAAATATATTTGTGGGGCGATAAACCCACATGGTGAACCATTTAGTTACCATACAGTTTTAATTGATGCATCAACTAAATGGTCTCATGGTTATTTGTTATCTTCTTACAACCTGAAGTTTGCAAGATAATTTGGTCAAGGAATATGGTTAAGAGCACATTATCCTGATTATCCGATCAAGGAATGCTATAGTGCTAATGAATTTACTGCACTAGCCTTAATGAGGATTGAACATCCATTGGATTTGATGTTGAACATCTTGTAATTCATGTTCATACGCAAAATGGACTAGCAGAATGATTGATTAAATGGTTGCAACCTTTTTTTACATGAGATATAATCTTCCATATTCTGCTTAGGGACTAGTCATTTTGTATGCAGTGTTGTTAACTCACATAAAGCCAACAAATTATCAAAAGTTTTCCCCCCTTACAAAGGTTTTCGATCAAGAACATATATTTCTTATTTTTGGGTGTGTGATATATGTGCCTGTAAAATCACAACACACCAAAATGGGTCCTTAAAGCATGATGTGGATGTATGCTGGTTATGAATTTTATGGCACGGTTTGCCGAGTGTCATTTAGTAAATTACTTTCACCAGCATCAGGGGGAGAAAATAAGCAGTTGGGTAAAGGGATTAGTTAGAATGAATTATCATTGGCTCATTGTTGATCCTTATACTGAAATGATGTGCACTGAAAATTCAAAAGATAATTCATTCATACAATTTAGCTATAAAATGCCTGAAGCATTTATTGATCAAAAGAAAGTGAAAAAGTCACATATCTCAACTGCTAATGCTCCTATAAGAATCTGTGTCCCTGTAGGACAATATATTATGAACGAATTTAAAACATGCATGAAACGTGAAATGCCCATCGATTTAAAAGATAATAAAATCCTCGAAAAATAAAAGGAGTCAAGAATATAGATGGTCAGTTGAGGATGGTCAACAATATTTGATTGCTCCAGAAGAGCTAACTCTTGAAGAGTTATTTTTTCTAGAAGAGAATATTATAGTCCCAAAAGAGACTCAGGTACCTAACACATTTGAAAATAATGAATTCTCAATAAATTGTAGAGTTCGATGGAAAGGAAATAAAATTGACGTTGACTGAACATTATAAAATAGCATGCGATGTAATAAATGGTAAAGATCATGAGCCGGTACCATTGTTAAGTGCCAATAACGAAAGGATTGGCCATATGAATGTGAGCTACTATGTATGGAAGAGAAATGGAAAATGCAAAATAATAAGGCATATGATTGGCCATATGAATGATCTGGTATATGTTGTGAAAGAATGCATTAACTAGGAGTGAATATGAATGTTTTTTCGTTATTTGATTAAACATACAGTCAATAAAGGGCTTGAATTATGCCTCATAAATGCTGTGGATATACTTTCATATGACACAATTGGCAGTACCATTTATATGAGAGTCCCTAAAGGACTCTTGATGCCAGAAGCCTCAGTTCTCGAGAATAATGTTAAATTGAGCTAAACAAGTCTTGATGTGACTTGAAGCAGTTGAAGTGCATTTTTAAAACTCCTTAAGAGTTCTAAAAAGGCAAACTATTGCCTTTAGGTTGGTAAATGTCCTTCTATACCTCGTGAAATTAATAAAGGGGAGATGAAAAACTACTTGATCCGGAAGTACCATAATTAAGTGTTTTTGGGGTATTAATGTATCCTTGTTAATTTCACAAGTCATGACATATTATTTATCGTTAATCTACTAGCAGGATATAGTTCTTCAATATCATTAATACATTAAAATAGAGTGAAATAAATTATTCATTATCTCCGAGGTACTATAAATATGAGATCATTATAATCAGGTATGTCTGAGTATAAACTGACCATTTATGCATATATTGTTTATCATACTTGTTTATATGTGTAGGTACATCTATATCAAGTACTATAGAGTGAAACTTATTTCACTAAATTTCTTCACTTACGACCTTTCGAAAAGGACTATAGCAGCTTTATTCACCAAGTTACTTTGTAAACTCAGGGATATCTTACTGTTATAGGTGCACTTATGTATCTTGTCAATTCAATAAGGCTTGATATTGCTTTTGCTGTAAATTTATTAACAAGATTCAGTTCGTGCCCAACAAGAAGACATTGGGAGGATGTTAAACATATATTTCGATACCTTCGAGGGACAGTTGATATGTGATTATTTTACTCTAATGAATCTGTGCCACAATTGATTGGTTCTGCATATATAGGGTTTTTATCAAATCCACATAAATGCAAATCTAAAACAGGATATTTATTTACCTGTGGAGGTGCAGCTATATCTTGGCGTTCGGCAAAACAAACTTTATCGGCCACCTCATCAAATCATGTAGAAATAATCGCAGTTCACGAGATCTGTTTACAAAGGCGTTGCCAATTAAAACATTTGAGAAAGTGGTATATGGTATTAGAATACGAAGGCTCAAAGACATAAAGTGATGTTGTCATCAGGAGGAGATAATATTGTGTACTCTTTTTTCCTTCACTGGGTTTTTGCCCCAATGAATTTTTCCTAGTAAGATTTTTAATGAGGCACAATGTTTGTCTAAGAACATCCAAGGGGGAGTGTTATAAAATATAATATATAGTGTGGATGTTCTTATAATTCATTTATTTTTATTTATGAATATATTGTAATCAATATAGATTCAGATCCAATTTATTCGAAATTCGGTTATAATTATTAGGAGATATTAGTTATTAGGGCATTTAATTTTATGGCTCCCACATTGTCTATAAATACCCCTCTCAAGTTATGAAGAATATAATCTGATACCATTTTCTTCTTCTCTCTCAATCTCTTCTACTATTCTTTTCTACTCCCAAATTCCCTCATTTTATAACGTCTCTTAAATTAAATTTTTTAAATCATCCTTATTAATTGCACATGTTAAAGGGTTTAATCAATGGAAATGTCACATGACCATGATTAACATAGGTAAAGTCAACACTCATCTCTTTGAACATGTAATATAATGGATGGGTCAAAGTTTTAAAATATTTTTGTGTGATTAATTTAATAATTTGATATCAAATGTATGTTTTATATTTATTATTATTAAATTTTAAATTTTTTGAAAATAAAATATGGCATGTATATGTTGAGACAACAGTCTCCCCAATATCGGCAACCACCAACTCATTTTGTTCATCATTTTTTTTGACATTGAGACTTCCTTTACATCATAATATACATAACTTCAACTAATTTATAAAAATGAAGAAATGATAGTTAATTCATTCCATTTATCTTAAATGAAAGAAATTTAACTTCATTCATGTTAATTGAAGTCTTGAAGGAGAGCGAAAAATACAAAGCATCACAATTAAGCATTAATTAACGGGGCAAAACTTACATATTCATTCATCCATTTGCACTTGAATCATTTTAAGATGGTCACTAGAGAGGTGAAATGTTGATTTACTCGCATTACGTGTGTTTGAGAATTCCGTTGGGAGAAAGGAGTTTACAGATTCTGAGGTATTTTGCGAATTTCTAGATGGTTTGGTGGATTTCAATATGGTTCTTATGGATTCCGAAATGATTTTTACGGATTTCGAGATGGTTTTATCTTGACTTATATGTACCGTGTGGAAAACGGTGTTCCCAAACAAACCCCAGCGTTTAAGAATAATTTTGCTCAACGTGACAAGCCCCACATTATTAAACGAATGAAGCTTAAAAACAAATATGGGCCAAAGAGAAAACAAGATTCAAGTTAATATTAAAGAATAATGCAGCATCCTGGACCTGCATGCATATAACAAGCATATTGCTCTTGCACATCCATAACTTCGCACAACTGACAAAAGTCTTAACCTTATTTCGTACTAAAATGAAACATAATCATAGACAAACCATTGTCGCTCACTAGGTTTCTACATGGTACAAATCACAAATAATTCCATAAGATCAAATAGGAAAGGAGCCAATACGTTGTAGCTTATGTGGAATATACCCTCACGTGGCAGCGCATTGCAACACAATCTATGCACAGAAAATCCAAAGCTCCAGGGATTTGAAGCGGCCCTTGTCTTCAGAATTTTGGAGGAAAGAACAATACTACCAGATTCATTTATTTGCTACATAGATTTTTGAGGATTACAACTTAGAAGAATCCAAAGCTGAGGTTTATAGGGTGTCTGTCTTCTTATAAGCCCATAGAGAGGAGACCGCTTTTTCCCATCCTCCTCTTCCTTAGCCTGTCTGCTACAATGAAGGCGAGCTCAAGAGACTGAGATGCATTAAGCCTTGGATCACAGTGTGTGTGGTAACGTGAGCTCAGATCATCAAAAGTCACGGTCCTCGATCCTCCAATGCACTCCGTCACATTCTGGCCCGTCATCTCTACGTGAATGCCTCCAGCGTGGCTGCCTTCTTGTTCATGTACATCGAAGAATGCTCGCACCTCAGCCTGCAAAAACAGTTTTATACAATGAGCATCGTCCTATAAATAATCGCTCCTAATGAGAGTCAAATTTATTAGTCAGAGACTGATGTCCAACCCCCCCTCCTTTTCCTTTTTTGCAAAAAGGAATAAAGAAATAAAGCAAGCAAACGCATCCTGTTCAGGTCAACAGACTACTTTGCCCCTGTTGGGAAGAGATATTTTCTACGCAGTAGACAAAAAAAGAAAGAGACTTGTCTTCTAAAGACGAGATGTTTTCACCTAGCATGACAGCAACCACTAGAATGGTGTATGATACCTAAGCTATCCGACACGCTGCAGTGTGTACCAAGACTGATAAATCTACTCGAAAATGGGCTTGTTAAGGTCTAGAGAAGATTCATGAATTTGTGAAATTTCAATCCTGTCGCATGTGATTAATTTTCTTTCGGGCTAAAGGGTATATGATACGATCAATTTGATACTAAGTAGAAAGAAGATGAGACAGTACTATACCAAGATTGAATCGAAAGGCCTTGTTTTGAGCCCACAGGGTGCCTTTATGGTGTTGCCATGGCATGGATCACAAACCCATGTCACTATTTGCCCGGCCCTACGCACAGCTCTGATCAAATGAGGGAGCTTGACTCTCAGGTTCTCAGCACCCATTCTGACAATAATTGTGATTCTTCCTGGCTTGTTGTTGGGATTCAAGATTTCAATGAGGTTGACTAGCTCATTTGGGTCCATTTTGTTGCTCACCTGCATCCATCACAAGTGTTTCTATCAGCCATGAAAATTTTCAGGCAGATACATCATACAAGAGCCTATTAGCTAGTGAATATATCAAGAAAATGAGTTTAGCTTCATAAAGATTTGATTAACAAACAATCAAATTCTATGAAGAAGCGCATAATTGAAAGGAATTTCTTCACTAAAACCTTCACTTTCTTAGAACTAAGTGAATAATTTCACGTACCTTGATTCCAAGAGGGTTAGCAATTCCTCTAAGGAACTCCACATGTGCACCGTCTAGTTGGCGAGTACGCTCCCCAACCCAAAGCAAGTGAGCAGAGCAGTCATAATACAAGCCAGAAGTTGAATCCAATCTGGTCAGTGATTGCTCATAAGGCAAAAGCAAGCACTCATGAGATGTCCAGAATTCAGTGGAAGTCATAATTGGGTGCTCAAGAGTGAGCCCAGCAGCAGCCATGAAACCTAAGGCCTCATCAACTCTGTGAGCCAGTTCCTGGTACCTGTTCAACAATCCAAATAAAAAATAGCACATATCATAAAAAAGTTCAAATTCTAATAAACTCACAAACACAGATGACAACAATAGCTTTTCCAGCGTTCAGGATCATTTCATAAGAATTAATCAATCATCAATCAGTTATATTTAAAATAAATTCCAATATTGCTTACCTATCACCCTGCTCGCTGTGCTCAGCAAAATCAAGATTCCATTGAGTGACCCTCTGCATTGCTGCATATCCTCCAGTGGCAAATGCCCTAAGAAGGTTCAGAGTGGCTGCAGATTGGCAATAAGCCCTTATCATCCTATGAGGGTCAGGAATTCTTGACTTCTCATTGAAAGCATCACCATTTATGTTGTCTCCCTTGTAGCTTGGCAACTTAACTCCGTCCTTCTCTTCAAACGGGTCTGATCTAGGCTTTGCGAATTGACCAGCCATTCTTCCCACCTGAAACAACAAATCACCCAACTCAAAAACTTGTAAAAGCAACCGAAATTAGAATTTCATGTCCCTAAGCTATAAACATTGAATGCAATCTCTGCTAAAATTAGCAAGCATATGAGAAACTGAGTGATTCTAAGAAAATGACATGAATCCAGTAACCACAGCATTTGGAAAGCACAATACAGCAAGAATATGTTTAGTGTTTCAATAAAATTTGACGTGCTAGACTGCTTTATTTTTTTTAAAGTACTGATGCTTCGTAGAAATGATCTAACCTTAACAACAGGCATCTGCCCACCGAACATAAGAACAGCACCCATCTGCAGAAGAACTCTGAATGTATCCCTTATGTTATTGCCGCTGAATTCCTTGAAGCTCTCGGCACAATCTCCACCTTGAAGGAGGAAAGCATTACCCATTGCCGCCTCAGCGAGCCTCTCCTCCAAACTCCGAGCCTCACCGGCGAAGACGATAGGAGGGAACGATTCGATGGTCTGGAGCACCGATTCCAACTCATTCTTATCCGGGTACTCGGGAAGTTGCAAGGCCTTCTTGGACTTCCAGCTGTTCAATGTCCACTTTCCGGTGCCAACCGCCGGCGGAGCATCAGTGGTAGCGGCGGCAGCGGCGGGCTTCTTGCCGCTGGCTACGGAGTTTTTGGAGGAATCTGCGGCATGGACGGCTGAGATTCGTGGGAGAGATCTGGGTTGGTGGGTAGGTTCGGTGGGAAGGAAGGAAAGAGAGGGTTGGTGGGAGTGTGAGGGAGTAGATAGAGGATGAATGTCACACAATGATTTGGAGGAGAGAGAAGACGGGTTTGGGAGAGCCATGACTAAAAAGTAACGAAGGAAGATAGCTCTTTTGGGTGGCTTCTCTCTCTCTCTCTCTGGTTTCGGCGCGAGGGAAAGAAGAAGCCTGAGAGAATTGTAGGAACGAGAGGTTGGGTTTTATAGGGGTTTTCAAGAAGAGAGCGCGTGAGGACGAATGAAAGTTCGGTAGGCGTCATGCTTCAACTGTCAGACAAAAGTAACGCAGCGAAGGGCAGTGGGGGTAGTTGGAACTAGACAATGGACGAGGGCATTTTCGTAAATGACGGTATTCAAGACGCGTGGTGATGCAAGTTGTGAAGCTGTGAATGTAGCTGCAGCCTTGGAGGTATAAGATTTTTTTTTTGTGGGACCAACCTAGGAATGTTTCGCAACAAACATGATGATGTGAGATTGTGAGAGGACACAAGTGTTTCTTTGCATAACTTGAACCAGTTATTTTACGTGAGTAAAAATAAATATATATAGAAGATTATTTCGTTTTATTAAAAGTATTGTTGAATGTGTGTTTAACTTTTAGAAATATTATTCTAAACAAACACATTTTATTTTAATTGATTTTTCACTGTATTCCCTCTCGTATTATTGCCTTTGAATAAGTAGTAAATGATGTTTACAGTTTTATTTTAACTTGTGTAAACGTGATTTTTCAGCTTAATGCAGAAAGGGCCCATATAAGATTTTTTTTCAAGTAGCATTGATAATTTTGTTTGCCATAATTGATAATTTTTGTTCTAGTATTAAATATTTTTCAAATATATTCATATTTAATAAAAGTGCAGAAGAAAAATCATTCTATTAGAAATTACTTGTAACTAGATTAAGAAACATATTAAATTTATTTTTAGTACAGTTTTTCTCTCTTTTGTATTTACCAATCATTCACACCTTTCTCTACTCTTTTTCAAGATTCAATGAGAATTAAATAAGGCTGAAATTAAAAAACGATTATTAACTATGTAAAAGTGACTAATATTTAAAATAAAAAAGAATTTCCTACAAGTGACTTTTAATAATTAAGATAGAGTAGTGATAATTAATATAATATTGAAGTTTAATGCAATTAGTAGAGGTGATATTAAAAATCATTTAAATTTTAAGATAGATATAATGTTTTCACTGACACGCATCATACCCTCTCTAGTGTTTATTATAAAACAGGGTTAAGAAGTATTCTTAATCCTTTTTGAAGTATAAAATCGTTAATAGTTTTAAAGAGCATTAAATACTAATTTTTATATATTCTTATGTTTAATAATAGTAATAAAAAGATAAAAAATAATATAATGTTGGAGTACAGTGTAGCCAATAAAAATATTATTGAAAATCAGTTAAATTTTATAATAAATTTAATACTTTAATTGTTTTATTTGTGCATTTCAAAAAGTCACCGGTAATATCAACAAGTGACATACAAAACCTTGACTTATTCTATTGCCGTGAATGTGGCCATTTTGGTAATTATATTGCCTTTGCTTGAAAGTTGAAATAGTATATATTACCTTCCAAACCCATCATATTCGTAGGGAACAACAACGTGCATTTATTAATATTGATATTAAACTCAAAACGGCTTTTTTTTTTAATTTTATATAATACATGGAAAATTGTATAATTATAATTATTTATGATAAAATTAAAGTTATTTGGTGCCACTTTTAGATGATTGAATTAGATTACGGTGTTAATATTTATTAGAATATCAAAATTATCTGTGCTTTATGCGTCCTTAAAAAAATAAAAGAAACTCATATTTATAAGAAAAAAATTGCATAAATGATTCTCAAATTTGTAATATATATGTGTATATGTGTTTTTTTTTCATCATCACATCAAATTTATTGTTTTTAGATATCCATCCATTTTATAATCTTAATTAACAACGAGACATATTTCATAATATGCTAAAACTTTATATTTTATTCTAGAAGAATTAGATGTTAATCCATTGACTTACTAAATTCACTTTATTCTTAATATTAATAATATGTTAATGGTTTGGTGAAAGGTTGAAAATAAAGTGAAATGTCAAAGCCAGAAAATATAAGCATCAATTAATTATTCTGTAAGTATAAAAATTAGCTAAGATATTTGGTTTGGTTCTATAAATGTGATATTCTTGGTCCATTTTATTTATCAAATTTATAATTTTTTCTCATATTTCTTCCATTGATACCAATAATGTTTAAAAAAAGTATGTTAAAAGAAATCAATCCATATTTACTATACAAAACTAACTTGATTAATTTTTAATATTTAAAAATTACTAGTTATATAGCTTGAATAAAGAGGAGAGTGTATATATTTTTTTTAGTGAGGTGAGAGTGTATATATTTATTACAAGTGTCAAGCTTCAATTTGGGCCCATTTGATCTTTCATTTGGGAATTTAGGTTTTATATCAAAACTTAAATTTTATTCAAGTGTTCAAATTTTTCAAAACATAAATTTTGTAATAAAATCTAGGTTTGAAAATAGATTTTGAATGAAAAAGTTATTTCCTTGTTAAATCTTTTTCTCTCCTAATAAATTTTCTATTTTTTCTTTTTTCTTTTCAATTTACTTTTTGCATTTAACTCCATAAAAGTCAATAGCTATCTAAACACAATCACCTTTCCGTAAAATTTTTTTTCTTAAAATTTATTTTCCAAAAGCCAAATTTTACCTCGAAATCCGTGAAAATTATTCTTAAACAGATTTTCAAATCAGTGATAATGATTCTTAAATTAAATATAAGGGTGGTAGGTGTAAAGAGGAATATTCCATTTTTAAGTTCCACTCACACCCCAAGGTTTGGTGTGGCATTTGAGAATATTACAAAATATGCATCTTAGCTCCTGCAAGCTAAAGTTACCACAAACTGCAATTTGTAAAACTTTAGCTTTGGTTGAAATTTTGTTACCACTTACCACACCCTGATTTATGTTTGAACAAAAGTAAAAAAAAAAAAGAGTTAATTTTGGAAATTGAAGTTTAACCAAAAAAACAAGTAAAAGCAATTTCTGGTATAAATTAGGTTGAAGAAGAGAAATGGTCCACACCTAACTCTCGAGATTTTGAGCTCCTTCTGCGTTAAACCAAACAGTCATGGGGCCATCCATCACATATATGTATCGGTACATCTGAGAAGTTTTAATTGGTCAGTTTAAATAGTCTCACACTGTGGAACAGCGAATGACTAAACAAATGTATTGACGGCGATTCTCAAATATTTATATAACAAAATGGGATATGATGAAACAGAATACAAAATATAAACAAAGACACGGGAACGGGTTAAAGATCCTAAAATAATAAGGAGAGGGTGACTCTTGAATAATCTTCCAAAACAGGACAGAGGCCAAGACGACCACCTCACGTGGAAATGAAATACCAGACAGGAAACCGGCAAAGGCCGTTGGCATGTCCGGTCCCGTTGGGCATTGAACCTGCGATTAGGCTGGTCAAAATCGGTTAAGACCCGTTTAATTAAAAACATGATCCTTCAAAGCTTAAAACAATGAAAAATGGAATAAAGAGAAAATAAAATAAAATTGATTCATGTTATGTCAATTATGTTTATTATTTATATTTAAATAAACACTAAAATTTTAAAATGGAATAGAATAATATTCTAAATTTTACCTATTAATTTTTATAAAATAAAATATAATATAATAAACATTATTATTTTAATATAGTTGATCTGATATATTTTTTTTTTTAATCTTGAATTTTTTTCAGCCATGTTGTCTTGTACACGTGGCGCAGGGATAGAAGTGGAGAGAGGCCACGACCACGTCCTTGAAATCTAACCGTCCAACCGTACTTGGTCAAAGGTCCGAGACACTTATCTGTTCCTCAGTCCCAGGCTATTCAAACTAGCCAATTAAAAATTTTGAACTTATCCAAAAAAATTCATCACATATTTTTTTATTAAGAGGGGCCATACTTTTCCTTTTTGCCGAGAAGCTGGTCATTACCAGCCTCAATGGATTTTTCTTAATTACATTGGCCTCCACGTATAAACTCCTCATTATGGTTTTTTTGTCTTGATGAAACCATCGATTCCTCTGCCACTTTTTCTAAATTGCTTTATCAAATATTTAAACAACCGATTAATCTGATTTTACTTGGATTAATGTATTTCAATGAGAGTTATCTCCATACCCAATACATAGGGATTACTTTGTCCTTAGGACAATGCCCGATGAATTTTATATTTGGATTTTTTGCACTTCATATGTTTTATTTTATTTATAGCTCTAATTTTTTGTGGCTTGAGGTTGATCCACAATATAATATTGTCATTCATTTTATCTTTTACATTTCTATTTTTTTAAATTAATTTATTTGAGAGAAGAAGAAATAAGTTAAATTAGCTAATTCACTTGATATTATAAAAATAATCTTATATTTTGAATCATTTTGGTATCTAAATATAATCAAGGGAGTATTTATAAGGGTGGTTTGAAAAAATGGCTAAATATAATAGATAGAGTGAATATGTTCTTATATTTAATATCAAACTTAGTTTTCAATTAGATTTTACAATAAGAATAAGATGTAGTATAATATAATGTTAGATATGAATATTTTAGAGAAATCATATGTTCAAATGAATCAATTTATTTTATTTATTCAATATGCCCTAATTAGTTTGGTAGCTATTAGGGACTGAAGGTATGATTATTTAACACACTGTATTTTTTTTTTGGTGAACAACAAGCAAGTGGGTCTTTGACCCACACTCGGAACCCCCCGGTATCCGGCGCCTTTTCCTGAGTCCATGGCCTTCTTTCAACTGGACCAGGTAACCCGGGGCAACCGACTAATCCGGAGCGAGGAATACACGTGACGCACCCCTGTAAGGTGATTTGCACCAAGGGTGGGTTACCTCTACCCCCGAGCGTTGCTCCCAGGGATCGAACACTCGACCCCTGGGTTGGTGACAGTCACACTGACTACTGCAACACGACGCCCGTGGCACACTGTATTTTGTGCATATCATATCCAGCTTCTATATCTCCTATTTAATGATAAAATACTTTCTCTATCTTGAAACGATAGCCATTGTAAGATGTTGAGTATATTTCTAAACAATTGCTACTTTACAGTATTACCCTAAAAATTAGTTAATGAAAAATACTTACCTTAACCTTAATTAAAATAATAAAACATTAAAAAGAGCATGTTAATAAAATCTCATTGCATTTGTCACACTTTAGGTTATATATTAACCTTTTCCCGCTTAAAATCCAGGTACATAACTCTAAATTAAATATTTTCTCATAACAACAGATGCGATAAACATATTGTGCTCGTTTGGAAACGCAGTAAAAAAATGCTTTTTCCGTACAACGAGGTAAATATCTCGTTGTACGGAAAAACAATGTTGAACGTGTGTTTGGCTTTTGCAAATGTTGTTACAAACAAGCCTACTATGGGCTTGTTTGGATAGTCCGTTGGAAGAATGGACACAGATTCCGAGGTAAATATGTGAAAGAAATTTTGTCTCGGTAAGCGCATGAATGGCTTTTGGGGAGGTAAAAGACCTCCCCAAACAAACCTTATATATATATATAATCAAGGTTAAATGATCATATTTTTAATCATTTTGTTAAATGATTGATTTTAGGACATTTGATACTGCTCGAGATCAATTTTTATTGTAGGCATCTTTGGAAGAAATTGGGTATTCTATTCTCCTACATCAAGCCCAATCACTAGGCCCATTATTTCATTTTTCCCATCCATTCATCATTAGAGCCACCACCTAAAAAGCCCATTAATTTTATTCCCCAAACCAATTTCCATACGCTGGGAGCATTGAAAAATATAGGAACAAAGTGGAGGCAATTTGGGGGAATTCATTCATCAATTCCAAAAGGCCCACACACAATCATTCATTCACATACCATCACGTTTGGGCTGCCACTTGGAAGCCCAACACACACAAACCCTCAAACACAACAATTCCATTTATTCATTCCCTTTTTCCTCAGCCACGACGAGACAAGAAAGCAGCCATCATCTCCCCAAATTTAATATTTCCCATTCATTACACAAGGAGACACTCAGAAAAAAATCATCCACAATTCCATTCGAAACCATGCCGCCACCTAATCCCATCCATCAATTAAATTCCCTTCTCCCATTCACAGCGCAGACGCCGTCCAGGACCACGCACAGCAGCTTCCACCGAAACCCATTCATTCTTCCACCTCCTTTCCTTCTGCGTAATACTCCACACTGCCTCATTGTCGCATTCAAGCTGCTGTCTGGAGTCGCACGTCCAGCTTCTTCCTTCACTGTTTAGAGATGATGATGGCTGTGTTTGTTTTTTTTGGAATTCTTGATGGCAAGGCTTGACTAATTTCATGATTCTCTAATTCAACAACAATGGCATGAGCTTGAGTCTTCAAAATGGAGTTTTAGTTACTTTAATTTCCTATCCAATAATTGATTAACAATTCCTAGGTCTTATGATAGTTATTCTAATTATTGGAACAATTTATATTGTTTGATACGATTTATTGTGGAAATTATTGTGATTGGAATTATTACTTGGCAAATTGATATTGGACTGATTATAACTTTAATTTCAAGTATAATGTTGTGGTATCACATTGTATTGAATTTAGAGTTAACATTTTGTGATTTTTTGAGGTGGCTTAGAATCTTGGATTAAATAATCTTTTGCTAGCTTTAATTCCATTTGAATTTAAGAGTTACAATTAAGCAGTTGTTTTATTATCCTTAATTCCTCTTTACTATTCTGGTGGCAGTTAGTAAATTGGAAGTTTGGAAAATATTTTGTGACAATTCGAGGTAGCTCGGTTGTTGAATTAAAGCTTGATTATAATTCTTTAATTCATTGTTTTAACTCCCATATCTATTGAAGTAATGATTGCCGGCGTTGTTGAGTTGGAGAATTGATTTCCATCATTAGTTATTCATATTTCAAATATTTTCAGTTGTTTCACTTGTTTTCATATTCAAAAATACCAAAAAGAAGTATTTTAATTTTAGTTTAATTTATAGTATCCACATAAAATTTCCTTCAACTAATTTTCAATTTGAGTTACTCGCATTCAATTACTAGGATTTCATTTCGTTTTATTGGCTCCTCAAAGTGAATACGACCCGGATTGATGCTATCTACAGTAATTCGGTTAAAATCTTTGACGCGGACTAAGACGACTAAAAGTTCGCTCATCAATTCCCCAACCAAGATATGTATCAAATCTGTTTAAGAACAGAAAAATTTTGTGGAGCTTTCAATATTTGCTATCTCCATCCTCAGAATGTTTTGCAGAATAAGACATAAGATCAAGAATTTTAATGAATGCCATATAACAGACGTTTATGAGCCAATTAACCATGACTTTGGATGGTAAAATTGTTTTACATGTCACACATCTATCTCAATTACAATCTTCTTCTTCTTTTTTGGATAAATCATACAAAACTCTCCTAAACTTTAAATTATGTACAAATAATCCTCTTAAGCTCTAAAAACTTAATAATAAAACTCCACAAACTTTCAACTGTGGGAGGATAAGATAAACCCTCACTATCAAATAGGGAAATTTATTTGTAGGTCTCAAATAAGGAACTTATTTAATGAATGATCCCAATTTTAAAAATATTTATCAAAAGGTTTCATTGACAACATGAGGTCCTATACATTGACAACATCATGCGCTGTATTGACAACACCTCATGTTGTCAATGGGATATTTTGATAAATATTTTTAAAATTGGACCATTCATTAAATAAGTTCCTTATTTAAAACCTCCCAATAAATTTGCCTTATAAATATCCGTTAACTTTATTTGCTTGTACATACAATCCCTCATACTTTGATTGATATGTATGTTGATAATTTCCATATATTTTAAGCCATGGGAGTATAAATAAGATAAAAACATTGATTCTATGGAAGTTATTGACACAAGAGTCTGAGGGTTTGACGAGCGAACTTTTAGTCGTCTCAGTCCGAGTCAAAGATTTTAATCGAATTAATGTAGTATAGCACCAATCCGGGTCGTGTTCACTTTGAGGAGTCGATAAAACGAAATGAAATCCTAGTAATTAAATGTGAGTAACTCAAATTGAAAAATCGTTGAAGGAAATTTTATGTGGATACTACGAATTAAACTAAAATGAAAATACTTCTTTTTGGTATTTTTTTTTGAATATGAAAACAAGCGAAACAAATGGAGATAAATGAAACGCGAATAACGACGATGGAAAACAATTCTCCAACTCAACAACGCAGGCAATCATCACTTCAATAGATATGGGAGTTAAAAGATTGAATTAAAGAATTATAATTAAGCTTTAATCCAACAACCGAGCCACATCGAATTGCCACAAAATATTTTTCAAACTTTCAATTTACTAACTGCCACCAGAATAGTAAAAAGGAATTAAGGATAATAAAACCACTGCTTAATTGTAACTCTGAAATTCAATTAGAATTAAAGCTAGCAAAAGATTATTTGATCCAAGATTCTAAGCCACCTTAAAAAATCACAAGATATTAACTCTAAATTCAATACAATTGTGATACCACAACATTATACTTGAAATTAAAGTTATAATCAGTTAAATATCAAATGCCAAGCAATAATTCCAGTCACAATAATCTCCAAAATAGATCCTATCAAACAATAGAAATTGTTCCAATAATTAGAGAAACTATCCTAAGACCTAGGAATTGTTAATCAATTATTGGATAAGAAATTAAAATAACTAAACTCCCCTTTGAAGACTCAAGCTCTTGTTGTTGAATTAGAGAATTATGAAATTAGCCCAACTTTGCCATCAAGAATTCCAAGCGGCTGCGTGCGTCTTGTTCTTCCCTGTGCATGAATCGATTGTCGCCCTTGTATATGTCGCCGCTTGGAATTGATGAATGATTCCCTTGATTATGCAGCAGCTTCCAGGAGATGAAGTGGCAGCTCGTGATTTTCTTCTCCCAGCGACTCGTATGCGCGATGCTTCAATGATGAATGAATGGAGTTAATGGATTATGAGGTGGCGGCCGAGTGGAGAAAAATGGATGTGTGTGCTGGAGAGTGAAAATTGA
>JANTPZ010096618.1:0-16100 GCA_025593235.1 Vachellia pachyceras | reverse complement strand
AAAGTAGGAAAGAGGAAAGAGAAATAAGGAAAAAAGTAAGAAAGATGAAAAAGTAGGAAAAAGAGAGAAAAGTAGGAAAGATAAAATCTAAATTTCAGAACTGAGGTTTTATAACTAAAATCATGTTAGAAGTGAGTGCCTTAAAACGTTAATGATGAGCCTAAGTAGAGAATGTTAGCTTAGCAAAGGAAAGAGATCCTAAAATTTGTCTAATGATATCCACCGGATGCAAAATTCTTTCTTCATGGAGAGCATAGCGCAAGGTTTCTCTTTCTCCATATTGCATTGCATTTAGCAAAATGATAATTCCATGTCAATCTTGATATATAATTGTCTAATTATCTTTAATCAAGAACAAAAGCGTTTGAAATTAAAATCAGGTAATCTAATGGGCTAGAAATCCAAACCAAAGAGATTTAGCTCTGGAGCAATGGATGAATGTTTTTGTTTCTACTCAATAAAATCTTTCCTTCAATTAAAATCCTAATTATACTGCACAATACAAAAATAACGGGTGTTACAGCCTCTTTAGAAGCTCTACTAGAAATATATGTTTTCTTACAAAATCTAAATTTTACCTTAAAATTTAAGTTTTGTTCGAGTATTCACATTTTCCAGAAAAGTTATTTTGAAGATAAAATGTAAGTTTTGAAAAAGTTATTTTCTTATTAAATTACACACTCTTTCTCATTAAATTTTTTCTTTTTTTCTCTTTCATATTTCATACTTATTTTTTGCCTCAAACTCAGTTAAAGGTAATAACTTTTCGAACATATTAACCTTTTAAAACCTAAATTTTAAGTTAACTTTTTAATGTATTCATCTTCTTAAACTATATTTAGGTCTTTTTTTGGGGGTATATTGTTGCGGGTTTGGAGTTTAATTTTATTTTTTTTTTGAAGTTTTTAAAGAACAATGAAGTTAAAGGAAGCCCGAGTCGGTGACCCTAGGTCTCACTCTTGTTTCTTCTGTTTCTGCGCCATCGGTCCAAAGAGAGGAGTGGGGCTGATTCCTCTGATCATCTTCTCATTTTCCCTGTATAGCAGCAGCAGCTGTTTTATTCTTCTGAGAAAAATGTCTCATCTCATCTCAAAACCCATTTCCAGATCACTACTCAAGAGGCTACTCTACCTCAATCCGCTTCACCGTTCTCTCTGCACGTCCACCCAAGAGAGTCGAACCCAGAAGCTCGAACGAATCGCTGATGAGCTTCTTGACCTCAACAAGCTTGAAAGGTACGACTTTACGATTCTTTGGAGGCTCAAGATGGGTCTCGACAGGTACGGGCCCGCCGTCACAGGGATCGGTTCATCGGGTTCTGCTTCAGCCGGAACTGGGTCTGGCTCGGCGGATGCAAAGGCGGCGGTGGCGGAGAAGACGGTGTTTGATATAAAGTTGGAGAAGTATGATGCTGCGGCTAAGATCAAGATTATCAAGGAGGTAAGAGGTTTTACTGATTTGGGATTAAAGGAAGCTAAGGATTTGGTGGAGAAAGTTCCATGTGTTTTAAAGAAAGGAGTGACCAAGGAGGAGGGTGAATCTATTATTGAGAAGCTCAAGGGGGTGGGTGCTTCTGTTGTATTGGAATAATCTCAGTCTTGCTTCTGTAATGTAGCCTTTGTTTCAATTTTTTTAATAGAAATTATGATTTGTTTTGGTCAATGATCAATGAAAAATATATCTTGTTTCCTCAGCTTAGTCAATTTTTAGTTCAATAAGATTCTCCATGCTAGTTGATACCAAATATTGGACATTTTATTAAATTCCATGTGACAAGTTTGGTTACTACTTGAGAGACTATAAATATGATTGCATCTTCGAAGTTAACAATGTTCTTTTGGATCTATAAGACAGTAACTACCGTGTTACTAATAAAATACTAGACAATGTAATTTCTGTCTGAGGCGAATGCGACTAGTGGGCTTCTTTTCAAAGGCAGATTAGGTTGATGTTTTATTTTTTCTGGTTTGTGGGGTATATGGTCAAAACAGAACGCCTGAGTTCATGACCAGAAGTTTCTTCTGCCACATGATTTGTTTGTATCCTTTTTGGGTTTTACCGTTTTAGCTAATGGTTTCTATATGGGGTGCATCTTATGCTATTGGTATAGAGAAATTAATCTCTTGGAAGATGATGACTTAATGATATTAGAAGAAAGGTCTGTGAATATGTAATTTTTCTTGTGCTTATATCACAGATGATATCGATGTGAGGTCTGCAAGTAGATGATGGGAAATTTCTATTTGCTCTTTGCATCTGTCTTATTGTATAAATTGTCGAAGTCAAGTTGAGAAGATGAAATAATACAGAGCTAATCGAATTTGCTTGAAGACAAATATGGTAGATTGTGAACTGTTTATCTTGGGAAAATGGAAACATCCTTTATTGTGTTCATTTATCATAAGGATTCTAGACTTCAGCTAATGAAAGATTGATGTCAAGCGAGGAATAAGTTATTTGGCTAAGCAAGCCAACTAGTGTGGAGGCTGCTGCTCAATCCAAATAATCTTGGTTAGAATGATGAAGTGAGCGTATTTCCCTGTGGCTTAGGTGGATAGAGCTTGAAGGGAGGTATTTAAGAAAGGGCTGTGTTGGGGAATGTAAAATGGTTCTGATATCTTTGTGGTGGATCCTTCAATGCCTGGCTACCTAATCTCAAGTTGCAATCTGCTGCTTCCAATACCGGGCTTGCCACCAGAAGTGTCTGATCTATTGGTAGCTAATGGATGAGAAGGAGCTTATTTTTTGAGTGCTGTCAGAGATAGACTTTTCTGGGATGGTACTAGGGATGGGATTTATATCGTCAAATTTAAAATACCAGATAAGAAGAGGCTGGAATGTTTAAAAAAGAAAAAAGAAGAAAAAAACAGATATCCTAATGATAGACAAGTTCCTCTTGGAGATCTTGGCCTGCTTCTTTGTCAATCATAGTGAATTTGTTTTTGAAGAAAACTCACTTCTTTATAAATTTATCCTATTTGTGCTTAGAATGGATTGAAAGTTGAAACTGTAGGATACATGTTACTGGTTTGATATTGTACACACCATCTCTGGGTTGGAAGATGCTTGATTTTAAAGGCTGAATTATTAAAGTTTTCAAGGTTTGCAAAATAGATGGGTGTGCTGCTATGAATGTTCTTCAGCCTTGGTTGAGTTTGAAATGGCTATGGTTGCTAGCACCTGCTGGCAAATGCAGGTTGTATTTCACTACTTACAAGTTGAACCGCACAAAACTAATCAAGTGGCTGATGATGCATTTAAGGATTACTAGAAGGAAAACTTCGAGGATAACTTGGATCTTGGCAAGGAAGTGCATTGACTCTGAGAATGAGATTTAAATTTCTGATGAGTTGGGTGGCTCCATTGAAAGAGCAGTATAAAACCAACATGGATTGTTCTCTTATAAGCTCTAACTAGATATGCCCTTGTGGCTTGCATAGAGTAGGAGGAATGAATTGCACTATCTATTGCTTATAAACAGTGTTATTTGTTATATTTTTTATATTTTATACTATAAGGTTAAAGTTTACTCAACACCCTTAAATATTTTTTCAGGTACCCTAAAATATTATGGATGCAATTTTGACTCTGAAATATTAAAAATGAATCAATCTCAACACCCAACTAACATTCATTTTCTTCAGCCTATCCTCCTCACCCCTTCTCTCTCTCACAGTGACAAAGACACCCTTAACTTGTTTTTTGGACACTCAGAAACCAAACCAGTTTGGATCTTTGGCCCTGGCTCTGATACTGTTATGGATTTTGTGAGAAAAATATGATTCTTATTCAGTTGAATGGAAAGTTACTTCCAAATATGTACACCAAGGAAATACAAGAGTAAAGGATAATAAATGCTAAGAAGACCATACAACCAGAAAAATATTTACAATAAGAAAAGGGTTATTCCCACAGTAAGATTATATTGTAGCTTCAACATTGCAAAACCACAGGCTGTTCTCCTTCAAGTTCAGAAATAACTATTAGTGAGT
This sequence comes from Vachellia pachyceras, assembly GCA_025593235.1. Taxonomy (NCBI): domain Eukaryota; kingdom Viridiplantae; phylum Streptophyta; class Magnoliopsida; order Fabales; family Fabaceae; genus Vachellia; species Vachellia pachyceras. The sequence goes on along the minus strand of JANTPZ010096618.1, from coordinate 12,108 downwards.
CTGTCAATTCAAGAGAGAGGCGTTCTGACTTTGGAATTGGGTTAATAACCTGCAAAGATGAACAGCTACATTTAACATGCTCTTATGGATGATTCAAAATGATTTTTTAAGGGTATGTTTTATCTTAATTTAACAACAAACCTTCTTGTTATTTTTCACATAACCTATGGCTACTTCTCTCCGTAGATATGCTCTCTCCGAGAGTTCCCAAAATGATGGATTTTCTCCTTCTTTCATGTAAAGGCCGATATCCTGTCATATGAAGAAATGTAACAGCTAAAGTGCATGCTTATTATAGAAAATTACTCACCGTTGGCCTTAGGCTTCACATTACGGATTAAATATCACAATACTTATAAGTTAACGACGTTACCTATGCATATGCAAAAATAACATAGACTTACCATAAAAAGTAATGGTGGTAGGTCATATTTTACGATTCTTTCATTTTTCCCCCATTATGAATATTTATGAGTAATTTTGCACATCTGAAAAGTATATGATGCCGAATGTTTTTTTGTTAAAAGTTCATTGGTATTTTCACACCTTAACCTTAATATTACTGTACAATATAAAAGTTACAGCAAGTTGCACAGGGCCACAGTTTACAAATCATAAGTAATATGATTCATTGTTTAAATTATATACAATGTATGGGTCTAGTTTCAACAAAATATAAAATGTATTGTATTAGGAAGATAAGGTTAAAAAAGTGCTGATAAACCTTGACAAATTTAAAAGAAAGGGATGAAGGAAGGAATTTCTCTATGAAATGGATAGTATCAAATAAAGTTGCATAAAAAGGAATGTTTGAAAGTTTAGAACACCTAAACTAACAAGGCTCATCAGGTATAATGATTCATGGGTATTAAGGTATTGCAAGAGGAGTATATTATTACCTTCACATATATTTCATCACCCTCTGCATTTAGTACATCTTTCCAAACTTCATTGAGTTCGCTGTTCTCCACTACTGCTTTGCAAGTACAGAAAATAACTTTTTCAGCACTATGACATAGCAAATAGACCACATAAAGTAGAGCAGAGTAAAGAAGAGAATAAAGTTTAAGACCTTGAGCTGTTACAAGGCTCATTAGTTCCTCTGCTGGAATATAGTTCAGTGATGGATTGATTCTAGTAATCTGCATCATTTTATACAGAAGCACCATCAACTCAAAATAGCCCAATCTAAACTTTGAGCAAACTAAGAAATTTGGAGTATTACTTGTTCTCCCAATTCCGAATCAACAATCTCCGCAACCAGATTATTCGCCTGCAGAATAGCAATTCAAAGAACTAAAAGTAACTAAAGAATTTTTCCGTATATATGGTATGGAAGTTGATGATTGATATCATTTAGATTTTAATTACGCCGGATAATGTAAAATATATCACCTTAACCCCAAGGTTTTTGCAGATATTTTCTGCTAGTAGGAGAGAATAAGCAGAATTCTTGTATGCCTTAGATGGATCTGCAGAGAGGATATCCAATAATCAATTGCAGGCTATTATCTGCCACAAAAGCTGACATGCATTATTACCTCCAAGAAGCCACCTTCTGTCAGATATGACAGCAACCGACAAAATATCTTCATTACCAAGAGATTTATGTATATCCAGAAGGGTCTGCTTTAAAGTGTCATAGTCCAAATGATTTCCAACCTACAGAATATGAATGAAGTAAATAATCATAAAACTAAAAAAAAACTACGAGGAAAATTATAACACAACAATGACTGAATACCCGGTGAGAAACTCTAACATTCTTGAGATTACATTGACCAGCAATGTTGCTGGCCCTAATCCTGTCATCTACTGATGCATCTGATAGTATTTCCTGCATATTGTTTAAGAAATCAATTTTGAACATAGATAGTCCAGAAAGTAGAAGTGGGGTTAACATGCACAATCAAAAGATCTCAATCATTTTCTTTTATATTTTATGGGGCTCACATTTAGTATTCACTCTCACCACCAAGAGAGTGCATGCTAGGTTAATGCTTGTACAAAAATATATCTCATTTCCTTATCATTGAGGTTTTAATTCATCTACAGTGCCTCATAGAGTTATAGACACTTGGATTTGTAGATGTCACCACGAAGGCAGTGGCAACCAAACTGAAAGTTAGTCAATTGTCATTTTTTCAAGATGTGATTGTGAATAACCAATCAATAATCAGTTTTTCATAATATATCTTAGTCCTTGAGCCTTTTTCACTGGTACATGAGTTAATAGAGCATATTTGTATTAGCAATCAGGAATTAAAGCTTCAATGCCCATCATCCATAAGTTCATATATAAGTTATATTGAAACTATGTTTATTGAAGTTCAAGCTTCAATACTGGCATTGAAGATTGCATATGGAAGTAATCAGTTCATCATATATGTAATAAGATCATACCACAACGCTCCCGGGACCAAGATAGTTATCATACTCTTGAATCATTTCTACAACATCAGGGCGCCACCCAAGCAAAAGAATGCACTCCTTTGGTCCCAGATTTCCATCTGATGACTACATGATAAATTGATAATCAACAACATATGCAAAGATCTTTGAATAAATGGCATTCAAAGTTGATCAGAATATTTTTCCAATGCAATTGTCCTACCTTAGAACCTGATCTTTTAGGACGTTTTACAATATTAGCTAGTCTCATTTTACTCAATTCTAAGGCATCCTCGACATCTTGTTCTTGAATTTCTTGGTCATGAATTCTATGAATTCCTTTCTCTTTCTTGTGCGGGTATGCATGTGCCTCCTTTATATCACGAAAGGATCCAATCATTAACACCTAAATGAGGGAGACTTAGTGACATCAGAGAATATTCTAGCAAACCTTCTGATATTAATTGATTTCGAAAGTCAAAACCTTGAAGAAACGGAAAGAAGTTAAAAGCGTATCTTTCAGGTAACAAATAACTGAAAGTTACCAGAGAAACTTTAAATCCAAATGGAATATAAATTCGATTGAGTTACGTGTTAATCTACATACTTTATCAGTTTGCTGCAGGATTTCACTATCATTTGGATGGAAGTTTATCCTCCCATTCCGATAAAGACCACAGACAACTGCCTGAAATAACATGAATTGAGAGATAATTTATGTAAGCAAAGTCAATAAGTCATGTAAGCAACAAATGATGGACTCAGCAGGAAAATTACATTAATTACCTCTTGAAATGCATGTCGTACTTTCCAATAGGTCAATCCTTCTAAGTTAGTTAAGCTGCAGAGATTAAATATATTTTCTGAAAAAAAGCAAACATCGTATGAGTTCAATTCCACATAAACATTTCCTAAGTTAGATTAATAATGAAAATAACAAGCCAGTTCCCAAATCTAGGGTCATCAAATAGGGAAATGTTTCATTTACCTCTCCTTAAACTAGCCATAATAAAGCAATAACAATTAAAGCCAAATGGAAAGAATGGAAAGGAGAGTTTATTCTGAGAATTCACATAAAATTACTTAACTTTATTGAAATGGCACAATTGAATGATTTAGCAGCTATGCTCACATTATCAGAAGGAATACTGACAAATATGATATGCAGAAAGTACGCAATACCTTGATAATTTAGCAAGTGTTTGTAGATATTTATAAGCCCCTTTTGCCGAGAGCATTGAACAAATAATTTGGATGCAACATTTTCTACCGGCTCTACTTTCAATCCTGAGATGGATTTTAAGAGCTCACTTGTCTTGGAACTTGAAACCTGCGTTAATTAAATAAGAAAAATTCTTACTTTTGTGCATAGCTTTCGAATTTCATATTCTTCATTTCATTTCAAGCTGAATGTATGCAACATACTTCAACTATGGTGGTGACAGACTCCATTTTTGGAATTGGTTGTAGAGCTAAAACAGATAGAAAGGCATCTGTGTCGACTTCATACCTAAGAATAAAAAAACTTCGTTAAAATGAAATTCGGAATATTGATGAAAGACAATAAAAGATATAGTGATTACTTGGCTAAAAAAAACCCAAGCCGCAATATGATCATCGTGAAGCCAGTCATTGGGTAATGTTTTACATTTAATAGATAGAAAATAAGCCACTCCTTGCTGATACAAGGGATTGTAGCAGTAATCCCTTGATTTTGAAAACTGTTCATTCTGAATTAATTTCATAAAGATTAAAGTCTTGCAGATTCAAGTCAGCTGAATTAATTTTAATGCATTTTTCATGAAAAAATATTATCCCTCCTTAACACATTAGGATGGATTGATAAACAGAGCTATGGTAAATCCAATCGAAATTGCCCCGAAACCACCTTCTCAATTTTCATTTTAAGCAGATCAACTATTATATTTTACCTATCCCCTTTTGTCGGCAGTATAATTATTGCACGAGCCTTGCTGGCTGATGCTCTTTCATATGATTCAGTCAAACTAAGACTGCAACTGCAGAACCATAAAATTTACATATGAGCCATAATAGACTTTGAATTGAAAATCATGATTCACTTTCAATTTTTTCATGCAGTACATCTAAACAACTAACCAACAGAATAATCAGTGAAAACCCAAAAGAAAAATGAAAAAATATACACTGTTTATGAAAATTAATGTAGCAATTGTCTTGATTTCTTTATTTACACTGGAGGAAGGATGCTCTGATTGATGGTTGAAATTAGTGGGAACCAATAGTTCCATGTGCGAACTAAAGGAACTAAAGTGCCATTATTGTCTGAATAAAATGTTGATAAAAAAAATAACACAAGAAGCATGCATATTACAAGATTTTACCTCATTAAAAGGAAAGGGGAAGCTGTCATTAATGTTTCTGTTAGTACCACTTTTGGAAACCTAGGAGAATACATTATAAGGGAAAGATACCTTTTGTTGGCCAGATCTTTGAATTACTATTTTGGAGAAAGAATTAGAGAAAAAGGTTAGTTATAGGGTGGCCATTGTCAAACTCTATGGGAGGGCTAGTTTGGAGACTGTAAGTCACGTTTTGGGTTATATATGTGCCTTTTGGTTCAGCAGGAGAGGTAGAGAACAATTTTAAATAGAGTGGTTGAGGGCTGATGCCTATGGAGCGGAGAAAGTCAATCCTCTCGAAAGATTGGCAACGTGTTATGTGTCTATGATCTAAAGTTTCTGTTCTGCTGTGAGAGTTGTTTCAGTGAGTGCATGTGTGATCTGTATCTCTTGGTCAGTGTTAAGTTGTAATCTCTTCCCTTATATCAGTGTAACAATGTAGTCTTTTATCTTTTAATGTAATGAAGTTTTAGCTTTTAAATATATTTTTGTGTAAATCTGTCTTCAAATATCAAGGGTCATAACAGTTTCCTCATTAAACAGCATGATATAGGAAGATATCCAAGCATTCGCACCTCTTTGGAAGGAGGTCAATGTGCTTTAAATCTGTCACCATCGGCTTAGCTTTTTCATCAATCTGTTGTCTAGGAAGATCAGACATAAGAAGGATCCTCTGCTTTCTGAATATGAGTCAATCAGAGTATTAAAAAGCCAGCATTTTGAACTAAAGTCAGTGCAACAAACTCATGTAAATCGCTTACCTGGCTGTAGCAATGCCTAAGCGGACCGCCATTTCTTGATGCTTGTTTAGCTGCTTTAATATGAACGGAAGATGACTATTCATACCAGCAATGATGATATGATCAGTCTCAAAAACTTGCATTGGTGCCCCCTCTCTGAGTCGTTGCATATGATTCTGCTCTTAAGAATGAAGATAAATATGCGTACGGAAAATAATTCTTATGGAATGCATGCAGCTTTGGACCTTACCCTAAATTGTTCAGTCATTGTACTTTGAAGGTGACCATAAAACAATATACCCCATATGGCAATAATAAATCCAAGAACACGCTCAATACGTGTTGATTCCTGCAGTCCAGCAAGAAAATCTGTTCTTCAGTAATAGTCAATGCTTAAAAAAAGGCAAAAGGAGGGAAAGCGTAAGAAATTCACAAGAATTCCAATATACTCTTAAATAATTTGCTGGTGAACAAAGGCATGCCCAGGCTTCCCAGAAGCAGTCCTCTAATGAATGTTTTTTTACCCCTGAATGATTCAACATGGGCCAAGGTTTAGGAAACATGGTTAAGAACACTTGCAGTGAAACTAAACACTTGTCTACCATAATTTAAGGTTGTCAAATCTAAAATTTGGCCCAAAACAAAAAATGAAAAGACGTTGCCCAGGGTTAGAAGGGTTACAAAGAAGGTGGGGAAATGTGGACATTATGCCACAAACACACTTTAGATGGTGCATATCAATGATTACCTGAATCTGAAAAATAGGAGACCACCAATGAAAACAAATGATAAACATGCTACAAGGAGCACCACAAACATCCTGAAACAGTCCACACAGGATAAAGCATGTTAAATGTATGGTCCAAACAACACAACTCATCAATATTGCTCAGATAAATTCAGTTTAATCAGCAACATAAGATCAGAATTAACCAACCACCCCTCTTAAAAAAACAGAAAATAAGTAAGGAAAAAAGTTTCATATTTTCCTACTTTAACCCTTGTAAAAAAACATTTTTCTTAGCCTATTTCATATAAGCATCTCTGAATACATCATTGACGTAAGTTCTGTTCGTCGGGTTGTTTGGCAATTTGAAGAAAGGGAAGAGAAATAACAGAGAGACTTCTCTCCAGATTTAATAAACTAAACACTCTTGCAACAAAAACAACTTTATTCTACTCATGTTTAATAATATAAACCAAAAGACTATTCCAAGTCATCTGACAGAATCAACAATGCAAAAATGCATACCATAGATCCCAGACACTGCCTTTCTTTCGCAAAAAAGAAAGTTGGTTTTCCACATAAAGCTTATTATAAATCAATCATAATCAATTTAACATTTGAAATTGGGATTTAACAGAAAACTGTAGATAAACATGTGATCAAGTAACCGAATGAAGTAAATATAGGCTTACGTGGCAACATTTCTCTCAAGTTGGAGGTTGAACAAATATTTCAATCGTTTTAAGCTCCAACTAATATTGTTAAAAGAAGGAAAGGACACATTTACTAGGAGAGGCCTGGGTTTATTCAAGGTATTAGAGACGCAAGCAAGAGGTAAGCTTGTTGCAGTAAGAGCTTGAAGCATATCTGGAAGTATGGCTTGAACAGCTTCCAACATTTGATGTGTCACTTTATGTATGAAGTACAGTGACAAAGATTGTGTCATGCTTTTATTCCATGGACCCTGCACATATGGAAACAGAGAGAAGCAGCAAACATTATAACTGTCACAAGCAGAAGATAATCCAACAAGTTAATTCTAGTGTCATAGATATTCATGAGTGCATCAGACTGAGCTGTGAACAACTTTTATGTCAAAGTGATCAATAATAGAACATAAAGTTAAGAGACAAATGAATTATGGTGAGTAATTAAACAATTTCTTGTAGGAAAAAATAAAGAAACAGATAGGCAAAGCATGCAGAATCTGAAATACCATTTCTACTCCAAGGACCACAAGTTTTAAGACCATTTTGTGAGATAAGTTATAGTAATCACATATTTATGCTTATTTAAAGAGATATTTAATATTATTTTTTTAGTATGAGTCAAAAAGAAGAGAAACCTGATCCATCACCACCATCAATTCAGCATCCAAAACAGGCATGTGCGTAGATTTGTCCATTTCACTAAAATAGTTTAAATTAATTGGTTAAGATTATTACAAGTTTATTTGCCGTTCAGTTTCTTCCAACACTCCCCCTAACATGTAAGTAGACCTCTCTCTCTCTCTCTGAGAGTCTAGTTATCGCCTTCCTAAACATTTCGGTTCTCTTCTTTTTCCAATCTTGGATTTGTAACTTTCATTTACTACCCCATCAATAATTTAGTTGATATAGCCTTCAGAAGTATAGTTGAATTCTTCATGAGCTTGAGTTCTTTGAGTCAAAAGCCTTAGGCCAAAACCTTCATTTTCTCCATTAATTGGGATTGTATTTTCTGATAAGATTATATTCACCCAAAAAAATGTTGTGATATTATATGCATAAAGGTTTTTCAGGAACTTCTATTCATTGCTGACCTGATTGATATTACTTTTTATGTTCTCCATCATGGTGAACTTGGAGTCCATTCTTTCTGGAACATTAAAATCTGTGCTTGAATCTGATTTATTTTCTGGAACACTAAAAGAATGAGCATCCCATCTACCTGCAAGGCTTCATCATAGAATAGTTCAACCTTCAACTTCAGAAGAACAATAAGAAAAGAGAGTTTAACTTTTAGGTGCCAAGAGCAGCTTAAATCTATCCACATAATTTATTTCAAAGTGAACAGGAAAGAGCACATCATGGGAGAAAAAGAGATAACCAGAAAAGTCAATTCAATGCCCAGAAAAGATAAGGAAGAGAATAGAATACAAGAGTTTGAATAAATTCTTCATGAAGAATGTACTGACCAAGAGTAATTCTTCATGGAGAATGTATCAAAAAATGTAGTGACCAAGAGCCTATGTCTTTAGAGCACACAAGTAGAGTACTGAATTATGAAAACTAAGGAAACAGAGAGACATAATCCTATTTGTCAATTGTAAGATAACAATATATTTATTAGACCACAAAGATGAAGAAGACATAATAGACTGTTCTCCAATATTGGTAATGTTACTACAATCTTTGATTCCTCAAATTTGTTCTCATTTTAGTTTTGGTATCTCAAATTTCAAACTATATATTTTGATCCCTCAAGTTTCATTCTTCTTAAAGCATTAATCTACGTAATTTAATAAAAACATTGACTATTTTACCCCTTGTGGGATTAAAATCAAAAAATGGGTAAATTTAAGGAAACAAAGGTTGTGTTAACTCCTAAGGCAGTGGAATAATGACAGAATTCACAATGATGCAAGCAATTTTGATGAAGTTTGGTCTTCGAGCTCAATGGTTTTTTTAGATAAAACTAAAAAGGAAAACTCAAGCTTCTTTTTTGTTTTTTTTTTCTGTTTTCCTTTTTCCCTTTGTCACATGGAGCTCACCTTCACTGTCTTCTTGAAGACAATGTGCATGTAGTGTTGCAGATTTGAACAAGCCATATCTGTAGAGCATGAATCTCCTGTAAAGGTCGCATTAATGTCAATCTCCTCAAAGAACCCAAAAAATATGGTTAGTACAATCTTTGGCATCTAAATTTCCCTTCATTTTAGTTTTGATTTCTCAAGTTTAAAACAAATGATTTTGATATTTCAAGTTTCATTTTATTTAAAATATTGATCATGTACTTTAATAAAAATCTGAATCATTTTACCCTTTCAGAAACCAAAACCATTGATTTAAATTAATGGACTAAAACCAAAATGTGGGCAAACTTAATGGATTAAAAATTGTACTAACCCAAAAAATAAATATAAAATCTTCTAATCCATAAAAGTAGTAATATCCTGTCCAACACCATCTAAATGGCAACCAGCCTTTTCATTTAACATATTAGCAGTAAGGTAATGAGTAGCCCTAAATTATCCCAAATTTGCATCATTGCTTTATGCCAATATCTTCAACAACCTCATTAAGAGAGTTCGTTCTCCTTTATTCTGTGTTTGCATGGGGTGAACTAAAAGAGAGAAAATTAGAGAGGAAAATACTTCGAAGTTCTGAAAAAAATAGTTAGATGTTTTATGGACCTTGACCCAAAACATTTTATAAAATGGATAAAAGGGAGTATTCGGTATAGGATTGTACTTTCCTTTCTGCTTACCATACTTTGATTTACTTTTATATTATATTTATCTTCAAAAAATAATCCATTTTTTTTTACTTTTCTTTATCTTAAAATTTTTTCACTAAATTATTTGGTTTTGAAATACAATAATATGAAAATATATATTCACTAAATAATTTAATTTTAAATTATTTAATGATTGTAGTTTGAATTTCTGTTATTAAAAGAATTTGATAAGGTTATTTTAGTCATTTAAATGCTGGTTCATTTTGAATTTTTTCTCCCCTTTTCCTAATTCATCCATTCAAAGGAGTAATAACATTATTTTTTTTATAGTTTTCTCTGTTTCCCCCCTAGTTTCTCCTATTTTTTATTTCTTCCCAAATTTTCTTCCCTCCCTTTAGATGGGATTTAATTTATATATTGCTCACCCAACTGTATAATTTAGTTAAGTCATGGTTTGTATGGATCAATTTCTAAATTTTAGACTAAAATTACTCATGAATATATGAATGGTAATGAAGAGGGTGAGTTTCAACGCAACCATAAGTTTGTAACTAAAACGTTAGGAGTTCAATTCTTAAACTTGTTTGGGAATGCATTCCTGATTACGTTACATACAAATTAAGACAAAACTCCTCACACATACTTATCTCGGAATCTGTAAAATCATTTTCCCAACGGATTCTCAAACATGCACGGTCATAGAAGGCCACATATAACAAACATATGAGAAAGTACCTCTTGCTGCGATGAGGGAATATTGGAAGAGGATGCCATGGCTGCATTGCACTGTGCAATTGATGAGCGAGAGTCATAACTTCTTCTTCTTCCTTAGTTCCCCACAATGAGAGAGAGAGAGAGATTGAAACCAGAGAAGGAGGGAGAAGCGATCAGGGACAAGAATGGGTGAGTGAGTGAGTGAAGATAGTGACGATGGATGAATATGTATTGAGAATTATGATTGAGAGGAAGAAGACAAAAGAAAAGTGAGAAATAGTGAGAATTGGTAAGAAATTGACTTATGGTCTAATAATTAATTTCGTCAATTCAAATTTCGTTACAGATACAAGAATTTTGTTGGTAGGCAATCCGTGTAGGTTTTGAGCGTAGATATATATTAGAGATACCATTGCGAAATACTTTTTGAACTTTAAGATATACTCCGATCCTAACGAGTTTTGGATCCGTACGTTTGAGCCTTGGTATGTATTGTAGATGCCACTATGGTGCATGTTTAGAAATAATTTATTCCCAACGGTGTACTCAAGTTAAGACAAAACTATATTAAAATCTATAAAAACTATCTCGAAATTCATAAAAACCGTCTTAAAATCTGTAAAATCATGTAAAATCTGTAAAAATCAGCTTAAAAATCGTAACTTCTTTCTCACAATGATTTTCCAAATACACATATGAATGTTTTCCCAACCTTAAGACATGATCTGACGTGAGCTTTGAAAAAGAAAACGCAGAAGCCATCAACGTCTTGAGAAGTCCCTACCATATAATTATGTGCGCTTTTGCTGTCTAACAATAATAGACTCGATATACTCCACTAATGTCTCTCTCTCTCTCTGAGTGGGACCACCAGGCCCCAATCCACCATTGTACCTTGAGATCAAGTGAGGGGTCTCTGCAAATACGATGTGCGAGGTGGTCGCTTGGGTATGGATGAAATAAAGAAAGAATGAACAAGTTATATATCATTCAATCATTCACACAACTATAAGGATACTTTAGAATCCGTTAGGAGAGTAATTTTACGTAAATCAAAGTAAGTACATGAGAGGAGTTTTATTTCAACTTGTGTGTAACGTGATTTTAACGTGCTTTCAAACAAAGTACTATACATGGTGCGTTTATGACATGTTCTTCTGCAACATGAACCCATCTCATAATGAATCATTAACCAACACACTTTGGTTGATAATAGAATGAAAATATTTTTTTATTAATTAAAAAAGCCAATTGATTTATACCATGTAATTAAACCCGGACCGACCGGTTTGGACTGGAAACCGGCGAACCGGCCTCTGGTCCGGTCCGGTTCATCAAATAACCCCAACCCGAATTGACCTGGGGTCAACCCGGCCGGTTTGCTGGGTCAACCGGATTTCCTTTTTTATTTTAAAAAATATTTTTAAAAAATTAAAAAACTTATTTTTTAAAAAGTTTAAAAGGTAAAAATATTAAAAAATAGAACCCATTCCCCACACATGCTTACTATCGCGTCTATATATAGTTATCTACTCATCTTTTTAATTAATTTTAGAAAAATGATGAATTTTTTCAAATTTAAAAGTTAAAAAATAAAAAACAGAAGCTTTTACCATATATATATGTTGATATTTTGTTATGATGAATATTTTGAAACTGTAAATAATGTTAGATAATAGATAACATACAAGTATATGATTGATTTGGTAATTATTAA
>JANTPZ010096617.1:0-28630 GCA_025593235.1 Vachellia pachyceras | reverse complement strand
TAGCTGGAAGTACGTTTGGAGGGATCAAGGAGACACAAGAAATGATAGATTTTGCTTCTGAGCACAATGTGAAACCTGAGATTGAGGTTATTCCTATGGACTATGTGAACACTGCAATGGAGCGTCTTCTCAAAGCAGATGTCAGATATCGATTTGTTATCGACATTGGCAACACCTTGAAGCCAACAAGCTAAGCCGTTTTTTCTTTTTTATGATAAGCAAGCCAAGCCTTTAGTTCTGCATAATTATTCCAGATTTCACAAGATGGTATATACAACAATCTGCTGGAGGTTGATTAATTTCTATATAACTTATAATATATAATTAATATATATATATAGTCTGTGTCTTGTTGGTTGAGCTTCGTAAATTTGATGGTTTACAGTCCTTGTTGATTGTGAACTGTGAAGAATGTTTGAGAGCTAAGAAGGAGTTGAATATTTTGCCAAATGTAATAGTGGGGGTTAAAGTTTTAATGATCTGACAAAATAGATTTTGTATCGGAGGAAAGATGAGGAACTCTAGCTGCATAACGAGTTTGTTTACGAGGAAAATTAAGAAAAAATTAGTCTTTTATTATTTACGGTTTATTCTAAATTTTTAAATTAGTCCTCATACTATTAAATTTTTTGTAAGCAACCACCTCAACTAAATCAATCAACCTGTTAGCGAGTGAATCCCTTGAGTTTGCATTTTATTATGATTGCATAGTTGCTGGTAACATACATACCAGCAAATAGAAGCAAGGTTACCGAATCGGGATAAGAATCGTGAATCGGAAAACCTATTTTTTGAATCATGAATCGTAAGATTCTTGATCATTTATTAAGGATGACATAAATATAATTATTCACATGAGAGACATCAAATAAAAATTTAATATTTCATAAAGTTATAAAAATTATGATTTGATGAGTAAATAAATAATTTAATTGAATTCAACCATAAGTCTATGAGGAGGAACACTTCTACAATATTTTCATGTAATATCTCTTACCTTATTGTTTTTTTATCGAGTCATTGTTTGCTTAACCAAAACACACAATCACAAAAGAAGCAGCAGCAGCCAACAAGTAGAGGGTGGAAATAAACAGAAATAAAGTGTGGGTCCAGATCAGTGTAAGGAATCGGCCAAGAAAAAAAACGATCAGTGGATGGAATAGAGCAAGTCGCACAGGTCACGAGGTGGAAGCATAGCAACAAAAAACCTGTACAGTCGAGTTCTAACTTCGACTTCCGATGGGTATGGGTACCAGGCTCGCTGTTTCTGCCGACTTCGACCCGTGTCATAAAGCTTGATGTTCCTTCCGACTTCGACTTCTGAGTTCCGATGGGTATAGGTACAAGGCTTGTTGTTTCTTCCGACTTTGACCCGCGTCTTCTTCAATCGCAGGTATTGCCGATGTCGCGCGATTCCTGTGATTTAAGGCTGACTCATGCGCGACGCCGGCCGATTCAGGTGGGGAAAAGATTCATAGTGTGAGTTGAATCGTTCCCCTAGTTTTTTGGATCGAATCGTGCGATTTGAATCGCGAATCGAATGATTCCGACTACATTGAACAAAAGTAAAAAAAAATCAAAAAATAATATTTGAGTATTTGAGGAAGTTAAAGAGATAAGCTCTCTCTCGGGATCCGGGAACCTTTCTCTCCTGTAACTTCTCCGACGAGTATGAGTGTGAACCTCCGTTGCCCATTGCAGCGGAGGGAATACAAAGTGTGTTGCACCACCGGTGTCACATGGCTGCTACGTTGGTTCAAGGGGGTTATTAGTTTACGTGGCTGCTATATTAGTTTCAGGGGTTATTAGTTTGTTAGAGAGATTATTAGTATATGTGGGGATTAAACAAGATGTATGAGGTGTTATTGATATTGAATATACAGTTTTCCTCTTATCTCTCTCCCCGTGTATCAATGGTATCAAAGTTGATCTTTCGAGTGCCATTGCCGCTACCACCGGAGGTCACCAGTAAGACGATCCTCGCTGTTGTCACACAGTTAGGGCAGTTAAAGCATCTTTATACTGTTAAAGAATATGCACAACAATTCAAAAGTGTACTACCATATACACACTTACTTGAATCCACAGCTATCAGGGTATTCATCGATGGACTTCCGCCGAAGCTTCAAGATGTAGTCCGACTCTTTAATCCAAGCAGTCTTTTCATAGCAATTTGTTTTGCTGACATTCATGAACGATACGGACCAAAGTCGATTCTGCTATAAGACTCAGTTGCAAAAGATAATGATCAAGATCAGGGCAACCTACAAGTGCAAGACATCGATACCAAAGGAAACAAAATAGATGAAGATGATGTTGTGGATACAAACAATGTGAAAAACCATAAGGCTGAAAATGAACCCATCATAGCAGCACTGGTGGAATTTAATGCTAGTGGTGAAGACAAAGAAAAACGTGAAGGAATCTCAAATCTGGAAGTCACAGATAACAATTTCAAAGAACCAGAAGGCCTACAATGGGTCAAGAGCATAGAAGATGAATGCCATTTTATCAACAAAGATGAACAAATGATCAACGACAACAAACCAAAAAAAGCAAGCGCACTCTTTGACTTGAAGATTAATCTTGACACGATTCAAGCCCTCCGGGAGAAGGCACTTGCTCAAGAATGCAAGTCCTCTTTGCTTTTGATGTTCACTAGCCATGAGATGTACCTGCGAACCAGAAGATGCCTCCACTACATTTTGTTGGGAAGATTTTGACTTCACAGACGTCTTATATGCTTAGTGCTCGACCCATTATCGAATCAATTGGGGAGAAATCCAAATCACATCCACCATATTCGGTGATCTCTAAGGATCTGCTTCCTGTAACTCCAAGAACGTCTCTGTTTTTTGAGTCGCCATGCTTTGTTTAGCCCTTGGCACCTTCTCTCAATGGCACATCATCCAAACTGTGCACAAGAACATGCCTCTACTACCTTCTACTTGTCATTCTTCACTGCAATCATCTAGGCCTTCTTTAGTTTTAGGCTCTACATCCATCTACAATAATTTTTCAATTCATTTTGCCCATCGAAGATTTGGACTAACCCAAATTCAAGCTTTCCTTGCCGATATCACAGCTTCAAGGCCAATGAAATTCAAGAAGAACCAAACGAAGTAACATAACATTTGAATTCTGTCATAACTGTTCCTTCATTTCTCTTCCATGCTCAACTGAAGACTTGAAGTCCTGTGTCAAGGGAAAGTCATTGTTGCTGTCCACATTTGCTAACTTGAAAATGCCGAATGGGAATGATGCCACCAATTCCTCTGCTATGATCAATAAGTGACAGGAGAGGCGCCCAAAGTTTTAGGCCAAATATTTTTACTCTAGCCATTTCATATGGCATTAGTGGAAGCTTCGACCCATTGACATAGTAGGAACTACTAGAGTGCAATAGAAAAAAATTGTAGTTAGATTCGCCAAATTGATCAGGTTGACTGGGTGTTGTAATTTCAAGTTCCTCCCCTTATGAGGAGATGCAAAATTACAGGGATGCCATGGCCAACTTCAACAGTGTTTTATGCATCGAATCAAAATTCTCTTCCTTTTTTTTTGGAATGTGCCTAGACAATGCCAGGGCAAATGTTACGACATAAGGATCAGACATGCAAATACAAAGATATGAAAAGCTTGATTTTTCAATTGACTTGACATCTCTTGGACATTGTGTTCGTGTTGTTGTCTAGTTGGTTCCCATTAACCAAGTGTACTGTTTTAGCATCTAGACACCCATATGACTACAATGGAGTTGGGCTTGTTTGGAGTATGATAGTGGGCCAGGGATCAATGCAATACTCATACGGTGTGGAGATTTCAACATTTTGAAGATTTGTTTTTGGACTTTTGTAGTGACCGATACCTTTAATATCCTATATCCAACTATTATTTTACATTCTTGAATGTTCTTTTTCTTCCAACAGCTGTACTTATCCTTGAGGACAAGGATATTTGTTTAGGGGGGGTGTATTGTTACTTGGCTGCTATGTTAGTTCAAGTGTATATTGGTTTACGTGGCTGTTATGTTAATTCGGGGGTTATTAGTTTGTTAGAGAAATTATTAATATAAATAGGGATTAAATGAGATGCATGAGGTGTTCTTGATATTGAATATACAATTTTCCTCTTATCACTCTACCCCCGCATATCAACGGGGAGAAAATGGATGGGAAAAATATATGAAAAAGGCATGTAATTAATTAGAGGTAAAAATAAAAAAATGCATTAAAATTTTAGACAAAACAAAATTATTGCTTATATAAGGAACTGACCATATGATAGAGAATTATGCTTATAGATAAGGTCGGAGGGAGTATTCTGATGATTGATTTGTGCTCATTTAGTAATTGGTGAGTTTGCCAAAATAAAAGTTAAAATGTTCAAGAATTTATAACATTTAATGGAAATCCATTTTTCAATTTTTTTTAACTTTAGAAAAGAATCTTATCACTAATGATCAATGTAACGAAAATTAATGAACACATTAATTGCATTTAGTGTCAATGCATTTAAGCATTAATATTTCATAATTTGATTTTAATCATAGTGTGTTGAGATTTTTCTACCATTTACACTGGTGCTATAATAGAATACACAATATAAAATATTAAGCAATAATATTTATTGACATTTAAATAAATTGGCAGCTAAAATGAACATTCATAGCAATTGAATGTTGAATTATGTGCCGTGTACCACACAGCATACATGCTATGGCATTTATAGTGCTGCATCTAATTAAATAAAAATAGTTGAGTCTATGTATGAGGAATTTAAGTAAATCATTACTTGCACATAAATGTTTTATATTTTTTTAAAACCAAATATGAAATATAACACTGTTAGTATGTATTTTTTTTAAATGAATAGTTTATCACTGACTTTTGTAATTTTCTTGCATGTTATTATATAATTAAGTAATATAATAAAAGAACTCTGGTTTATAGATACTACAACCATGCAACAACGAAAACTAGAAACCAAAGACACTCAATGATCAATACTGGCTTATACCTATCAAGACATGTGTTAACATATGATTGGCAAAGGTGAATTCTATAGATGATATCAATATTTTAATATTTGATTTAGATTAAAAAAATTAAACCAATCAACAAAACAATCAATATAATTTGCAGAGAAATAGTTCAAAATATTATATGAATCTCATTAGTAATTAAATATTCCTTTACATGATCAAATTTGTGCTTTACATATTTTCCATCGATTAAGTAATTAACTACGTACTAGAAATTTCATTTAAAGATATAAATGAATACATTACTGTTATATCAAATAATTTTTAATATTTAATATATTTAAGTAGCACTCTTCCCATGCAACGCACGGGAAATATGTCGAATTCTTACTCAATCACTTGGTGCAAGATTTTAAAAATAAAGTTAGATACATGTTCCCTCTTATCTTTATTTATAAACAACAACTATCAAATTATGCAAAATAAAATTGTTAGTTAAAAGTAATAAATGTGTTAAAGATGTAACATTTTTCAAATATATCCTTATTTGTGAAGAGGGTGAGTCAAAAGATGGTGAATGAGAAAAGAGATAAAAGAGAAAGAGTGAAAAAAAGAAAAATAGTATAGACATATATTTAATTGAGAGTAAAAATGAAAAATGCATTAAAATTTTTTGACAAACTCAACTTGTGATTCTATTTATAAGTTATTTCCGACATGTTTTACACATATCAAAGAAAACTTTATACTTGATTAACTATACATCAAAATTTTACAACTTCTCAATTTTATCTTTATTTGATACACATTAAAACACATGAAAGCAAAATAAACATATAATAGATGAAAGGTAACATTATGTATTTACATTAAAAATTTAATGAGATGACTTATAAATAAGATCAAAGAAAACATTTTCTCTCTACCATATAAATAGAATAGGAAAAATAAAAATGATCACCTTATGTAAGAAAATGTTACTTATAAAAAGATTAGAATAAGCCCAATGCCCAATTAAATCCATGCTTCCTAACCTGTCTTTCGAATCATTAGGCAAAATCAAACCTACACCTTCCATAGGCGAGAGGAATTTCGCCAAAGCTCCCTCCTTTGTACAAGATTTTGTGCCAAAGGTGCGAAATTTTATTAATTCTTCTCAGAAAAGAGAGATTCCTTTTCTATGAAAATTTACGAGAGTTTTTCCATCTTGATGTTTATTCTTAAAATTAATTTTTATAAGATAACGATGATGAGAAATTCAATTTCGAGATCCCTGAAAAAAATTCCTTCAATACTAAATGTAACCCATTTTTTTCTTCAAGAATTCCACTTGAATCCCTTCTATATTCCTATTAATTTAAGTCACTCATGTCTTATTCCCGCCAACCAAATAATGCGTTAAATTGAATTTTCATCATTGTTATAACCGTTTAGATTAATGGTAGAAGTTATTTTTTCAATGTAATTTATGATTTACGAAATAAGTATGTAAGAAAAGTTTTATCTCAACTAGCGTCAACATGATTTTGTAATGTCATCACAAATTTATCTTTTAACATGTACAAATCATTTTCACTTCTCTTGTCCTTTTCGCTTTTCAATAAAATTAAACTAGGTTAAAATTTAAAAAAAATTAAATTGACTTAAATTTAGTTTCAAATTGTCTCCGTACAACAGACTGCATATATGGTAATAAGATCATTTGTGTTTTGACCAAGAAACCGACAAACTGCGGACTTTTCTCACACTTAGTGGGAAAATCCGAACAATAAACCTAAGAAAAGCAAAGCTAAGACCAACACGTACGCTGGTTCGAGTAGTGTGCGACGTCATCGAATACGTCAAGAGAGTCCACACCTTCTTGTCCCTTGCTCACTTACATGTTATAAATGGGGCCTCCTCATTCGGATCTGCAATTTCTCATACTCCTCAAAACTCTGGCCTTGTTCCTCATTCGTCTCCACTTCTTTTTCTACGTCTTCTTGACTCGTACAGGAGCAGATTCAAATGGCAGAACTACAACATCATGATGAGTTCGAGCATCCAAGGAAGGCCTTTGGATTGGCGGCAAGGGACTCATCTGGCCTTCTCTATCCTTTCAAATTCTCTCGAAGGTACATTCTTACCCAGGCCTGCTTCATTATAACGCTCATCGCTTTTCGATTCTCTGTTCCATATCATTTTTTGTTGTTGAGATCAACCGTTTCATTTATGCAGGGAAACCGGAGAGAAAGATGTGACCTTCAAAGTAATGTATTGTGGAATTTGCCACTCCGACCTCCACATGCTCAAGAACGAATGGGGATATTCCGCCTATCCCCTCGTACCTGGGTATGTATATATACCCGCTCTTTATACATGTGTGTCTGTTCCTTAGTTTGACCAATTAAGGTAGCTCTCCGAAAGTCATGAATTCGAACGTGTCAAAATCCTTTTCACTGGGAACAATATGCCTTTTGGTCATACATATGTATATTCTAGTAAAATTTATAACTAAGATGAATGTGAGGTTAATTGAGAGTGAAATTCATTGTTTTCGTTCTAACTAGCTACAGTACGTTCTGCATATACACACACAGAGGCACGAGATTGCTGGTGTGGTTACAGAAGTGGGAAGCAAGGTAGAAAAATTCAAAGTTGGAGACAGGGTTGGTGTGGGATGCTTGGTTGGGTCGTGCCGTTCATGTCAAAGCTGTTCCAACGACCTTGAGAATCATTGCTCAAAGCATATTCTCACTTATGGTGCCAAGTATGTGGATGGCACTATCACATATGGAGGCTACTCTGACTTTATGGTCGCAGATGAGCACTTTGTGGTCCGAATCCCAGAAGCTATGCCTCTTGATGCTGCAGCTCCTCTGCTT
The DNA here is from genome assembly GCA_025593235.1 of Vachellia pachyceras. Classification (NCBI taxonomy): domain Eukaryota; kingdom Viridiplantae; phylum Streptophyta; class Magnoliopsida; order Fabales; family Fabaceae; genus Vachellia; species Vachellia pachyceras. Next base: position 20,782 of record JANTPZ010096617.1, on the reverse strand, counting down.
TGTGCTGGCATTACAGTGTATAGCCCTTTGAGATACTATGGTCTGGACAAGCCAGGCCTTCATGTGGGCGTGGTTGGTCTTGGTGGTCTTGGCCATATGGCTGTTAAGTTTGCCAAAGCCTTTGGGGCTAAGGTCACTGTCATCAGTACCTCTCCTAACAAGAAGAAGGAAGCCATTGAACATCTTGGAGCTGATTCCTTTATTGTCAGCCGCGAGCAAGATCAGATGCAGGTATCAAAACTATACCAAACTTCCTTATATATTACTACCCATTCTTTAAAATAAGAGTTAGATAATTAATTTACTAATGATATGTTGTGGCAACGAAAACTAGAGACCTCCTTATTTTATGTTCACGGGTAGATTATGTGCGTAGGCTGCAGTGGGGACTTTGGATGGGATCATTGATACAGTTTCTGCACAACACCCTCTGGTGCCTTTGATTGGTCTGTTGAAGTCCAACGGAAAGCTTGTATTGGTGGGTGCGCCGGAAAAGCCTCTAGAATTGCCAGTGTTCCCTTTACTTGCAGGTAAATTATATGAAACATCTTACCATGTCTTGTAATGTTTTCCATGATGCGTTAATTTTATGTTGTGCACACAAAATGAAACGCAATGCAAGATGATTTGAAGTTTAAATATAAATTCTTGAAGCTTATAAATTAAGGTCCTAACATTTATATATACACATATATGTCTGTATATATGTTGGTAGGGAGGAAGATGGTGGCTGGGAGTGTCATCGGAGGGTTGAAGGAGACACAGGATATGATGGATTTTTCTGCCAAGAACAATGTGAAACCAGACATAGAAGTTATTCTAGTGGATTATGTGAATACCGCGATGGAACGTCTCCTTAAAGCTGATGTTAAATATCGTTTTGTGATTGATATTGGCAACACATTGAAGCCGACAACCTCTTAGATTTTGCATGCTTCAAGATTATGGAGAATGGCTAAAGAACAGGAGCAATATTACCATGTTTTTACCATCTCTGTCTGTGACGATATTGAACTAAATAACATGTTATATTTGTTTGGATTAACTATGCAAACTAATTTTCTAATATAATTTGGAGGTCTATTAGGTATGTGAAAGGAGTTTTGTATCGACTTGTCTAAACATGCTTTTACAACATGATCTCAAACAAAGCCATTAGAAATTATTTGAATTTAGTAACCATTTAATTTATATCTTAATATAAAAGGCCCGCATGATCTTTGCCCATTATTACTGTTGTTTATGATAAAGAGAAAGGGCATAATGGCTGGATTTCTTTTATTGAGAAGAATTTCAATCTCATCCAAAAAGAAGAAGAAAATACCAAGAATGAAACTAAATAAATATATTCTTACGATTTCCTTTATGAACCAATCAATATTATATGTTTTTTCTAGATGTTATTATCAAATATTCAAGTAAACCGACTAATTCGATTTACGGAAGCTTTTACGTACAAATGGAGCCACCTCATTACCTCCAATTAATTAGATCATAAGTTAAGCTAAAACAATCTCTTATCAATTAATCCAAACAGTTTGTAGTTATATTCTTATTATTCTTATAAGGCTAGATAGAAATGTTTTTAAAAAATAAATAACTATGACATAAAATTTATGGTTAAACGGAAAATTTGCCTGAAAGTATATTCATCGAGTTATATCCAGTGTCTATAAGTCTTTTACGGGCAATGTCATCCTCAAAGTTAAAAAACAGTACCACCATTAATCCAGCTGGTTAATTTTAATCATTTGATTGACTGACTCAACACATCCTGCTCATCATTTAGCCGACTCATCATCCACCCACTCATTTCCTCTCTCTCCTCTCGCAATCAGCTTGTCCTCCTCTTCTTCAGACAAGGTGGGTGCTTCAAAGAAATTATAAGGAAATTTCTTGATCGATCCAGTGAGCGTGAAGGAGCGACCGCACTAGAATGAGAGCGTCAATGACAAAGCTTCAAAGGGGAAGACGGGAGCAACGCTGGAGCTTTCGTTGCTTGAACCAAAGGCTGTTGTTGTGCCTGCTGTTGTTTGACTGTCGGCGACGGGAGTAACGCTGTGCTTGTCGTTGCTTGATGGGAGCAACACTGTAAAAGGCAGCGATGGGAGCAACACTGTGTCTATCGTTTCTTGACTCATGATTCTCTTGTGGTGGCAATATATGGAACCAAAGGCTGTGATAGAGTGAGAGGACATTTTGGGTTTGGACCCTTGGATTTATGGCATCCGTCGCTAACAAGGAAGTTTATGGGTTCTTTGAGATTTCTTGAAATGGAGTGACTGAGGGGGAGAGATGAGATGGCATTTTGGATATGTTTCAAATTTATTAGTCCAATGGGTAATAAAGTAGAGGGATGGATGATATTGACGAGAAAGAGAGAAGCATTAAAAATGTTGATGGTAAGAGAGCTTGAGGAAGGTGGTAGGTATGGAGGAAGTAGATGCGTTGCAGAAGAAAGACAGAAGGGTGATGCTAAGGAAGAAGAAGATGGCAAAGAACAAGAGAGGACATGTGGGGAGAGAGAGGAAGAAACAGATGTATCCAAAAAAAAAAAACAAGGAGAGGAAGAAAGAGAGAGTGTCATGTGTGCCTATCGAGTCAAACAAACGGCCAAAGTTAACGTATCCATTTGAAAAAGTAGTAAATAAGTACTTTTATGTAAGTTGAGATAAATATGTGAAGGAAATTATCTCGTTTTACAGAAAAATAGTGTTGAACTTACTTTTGAGTGAGTGTTGAGTGTTTCCAAACAAGCATAATCTTAATTAAGCGGTGGGTGATATTGCATTGTTTATGTAATTTCCACAACGATATTGCCCCTAAACAAACTTTAAGGTAGTAGATGATGGATACTTTCAGGACAAATTCACCCTTTAACCCTAAAATTTATTCTTGACAAAAAATATATAATTTAATTTTATTCATTTTATATTCTTTCACTCTATTTCCTTTTAACTTTAACAAATACTTCACAGGCTTTTCTTGCGGGTGACCTTGATTTGAAATGTCTTAATTTAAATGGGTTTAAACAGTTCGAACCCTTCCTCTCTCAGCTGTCTGATTTGAAATTTGGGTCTGAATTTATACATGATTTGTTTGAAGTACAATTATTTTTTTAACAATTTTTTTTTGGTATAAACCATCCGGTATCCTGGGGTATCCTGGGTTCATTGCCCGCCCCAGACTAATCCGGACCCCCCGCGAGGAGACCTTACGGTGGTAGCGAGGTACCGATGGGACAACCTCTTTGAGGCTGCGTTAATTATCGCGGCTGTCACTCCCCAGGGTTCAAACTCTCACCCTGAGGAATGCTGGTAGTAGCCCTTACCAACTCTACCAAGCGCCCATTGGTATTTTTTTAACAATTATATTCGAGAAAGTTATGCCATTTTGGTTGGCCAAAAAAAAAAAACGTGCCATTCAAAGTGTATATTGTGGAATAAGGCCAAACTTTGGGCTGAAGCCCATAAAGTTATCAACCCATGTTCTTTAGGCCTTTCAGGTCACGTCGCAATTTCTTCTTACGAGAACGTGAGGGCATTGCCAATTAAAGTTGGTACAGATTGTAAAGAGTGGGCTCAACTCCTCAAGGAGATGAGTTCAATTCTTTTTACCGTTGTGAAGGCTCCTTTGGTAGGCAATTTCATAAATCCCTTGTAAGTACTCAAAGAGTCCTGGGGCCGTGCCTTGACCTTGGCAGGGAACTGGTACCAAACCCACCTAAACTTTTTTATATAAAAAGAAAGAACCTGAGGGCATTTTCGTCTATTACTTTTTTTTTTTTGGGAACACCCGCCCTTGTCTGTAATTCAGACAATTGGTTGTACTTGATTTGTATGTAATCAATTTATCATAGTGGTCTCCAATCAATTTATCATAGTGGTCTCCAATCAATTTATCATAGTGGTGTCTCTAAATGTCATTTATAAAACTTGACATTTGTTTTTTTTAATTGAGAAAAAAATGAGTAAAACAGCATTTAAAAAAGAGAAAATGGGCAAGAGATCCCTATTTAAAAATTTTATTAAGTTGAAAGATACAGTACGTTTTACACAAAAAAAAAATGCTAAAACTTGGTAATATTTCATGCACCAAAAATACCTGTCTTTAATTTAGGTCATTTTCATTTATAAAAATTTTAAATGAGATTTTTCAAAATTATATTCTTTGAAAAAAAATCCAAATCATATGAGTTCGTACTACCTTATCTAAGAATTTTATTAAATAGAAATACTTGATAATAATATATTTTTATATGCAAAAAATATTCATGCTCTTTAAAATACTAAAATTTCATATACTAAAAATATAGGTTTGAAGTTTAGAATAAAATTCTCAAATAGATGTTATTTTTACTTATTTTTAAAAAGTTCAAATTGCGGCCAATTTGTCTTAAAGTTATTAAAAAGTAATTCAAGTTTATGAGATAGATATAAGAACGAAATTATCTTAACGTGGAGAAAAAATATCGTTGAATATACAGAAGCCAGACACTCTTCCACACTTAAAATATTAGTTTTATCTCCTGTACAAACAAACCATATGGGAGGGAAACATAAAAGAAGAAAATGTCAGCTTTTTACAGAACCCAAGAATCTGAAAACAAAAGGGAGAAAAAGTGATGGATTTCGTATAATAATAGAGTGATGAGACGAGAGGGCAGCTACGTTGTAGCCATGGCTTTGTTGATAATGATATTAGAGAGAGAGAGAGCGAGGCAAAGCAAGAAAGGGGGGGGGGACAGAACTTCAGAAGCCACGCTCATCCCTCCGTACTCATTCTGATCCATTCTCATTCAATGAGCTTCCCTCCTCCTCCTTCCTCTTCTCCTCCCCCTGTTCCTCTATCAGATTTCTCTATCTGTACTGTATCACTCTCACTTCCACTACCAGTGTAGCCTCCCACACCCTCTCATCACTCTATCTAAAACGAAGCGTACATGTGTGTGTAACACATATATTGCCTTGGATCTCTTTTGTGATTCTTCTATAGTTCTATATACTGCCATTTTCTTTCTCTTTTCCTTTGCATCTGTCAATCTCATGTGAAAGCGATAGTTCATTTGACGCACCTTAAATGTTGGACTTGCGCCTAGGAAACTGTTGTGCGCTCATTGCTTTGGATTTTGTCTTTTAACACTGGATTACAGTAAATGACTGGCGTAGAATACAAATATCCAGGAGGTCCATTCTGAATACGACTGGTGCACCATTTTTTATTTATGAATCTGCCACTACCATCCTTCTTGCTTATATTTTTCTTGTATGTACTGCCCTCTCATTGTAATAAAGAAGGAAAATTGAATGGAAGTGGGGCTTCTCTGCCCTCTCTTCCCTCTCCCTCTTTATATGAATGGATTGGTTTGGTGACAGTGTTGCCTTATACATAAGCCTCATTGCATGGTCTTTTTTAACTTCTGCCTAAAAACCCTAACATGTCAATTCAGCTGCGACGCATTTGTACTCTTTCCTGTCTGTCTTCCCTTTTCCCTCGATCAATTCAATCAATGCCATTCAGAATCAACAACATCAACAGATACAAAGGAAAAGAAAAAGGAAAATTTTGTAACAAGAATCACTGTACTGAGCGTGAATTTATTCTTTTTTGAGTGAAAAAAAAAAGATGTATGTTAATAACTAAGATTGGTACAAGGGATTCTATATCTGTTTAGGAATCCGTTGATAGAATAATTTTACTGATTTCAAGATAAATATGTTAAAGGGGTTCTATCTCAACTTACGTGTAACATGGTTTGGACGTATAAACTAAATAAATACAAATACAAAGAAAAATTACAAAGCAAAAGAGACAACTAAAGAATTAATGAGTGTGAATCTATTCTTTTACGTTGGTCAGCTTATTTTCTTCATGACTACATGTATCTCTAAGACCATTTGATTCGAGATAGCCTAGTGTAGTAAATCTAGGCATGCCTTACGGCAACAATTTTAAATATTGGTTTGTTAATTATAAGGGACCAACCCCTTATGCTAAACTTAACTGCCAATTTGGTGCTTGAGTCATCTTATTTTAGATTCACACACACACACACTTGACATTTAAGATATGGCTGGTTTATCCAATAAAATTTGCAGTTCCTTGTTTTGGTTGATAAACTTTTTTGCGTTAACAATTCCTAATTACAAATGAGTAGTGTATACATTTAAATATAACTTATATCCTTGGGATAAATTTGATCTCAATAATTTGAAGCTGAAACATTAAGTTAGATTTTCTCCAGTGACCTAAAACTAACATGTAAATATAATGATCAGCACCATATATAAGCTATATAAAAACATTGAGATATACTACGGACAACAACAGTTGAAGGAAATATATAAAATGGAATAAAATGTTTATCAATTGAGATCACAAGTTCAGGCTTCACTGGATTGAGGGGGGAAAACCACACACAGATGACTACGGCTAATTTGAAAATGTAGATTAATGGATATATTTCAGGTATTTGTTTCAAGATTAAAAAAAACTAAACCAAGAACTTTCTTTATTTCCCCCTTTTTCAAATATCCTGTACTACCAAATCGAATTAGAGTATTGTGATGCTCCAACTTGGGGGTAGCCTTTGTTTTACTTCTAAAATACTTCGAGAGTTTCTGACTATAAACACTATGTACAGTTGACTTCACACTAATTAAAAAAAAAGGGGTCAAATTGATTAATTGACTTTATTGTGTGTTAAGAACGTGTGTTAATCTCCCTCTCGAAATCCTACTCCTTTTAATCATTTATATTGGAATATGAAATTTAAAATTTATGCAATTGAAAAATATAATTGTATGGGATGAGAAAGTATTGATGTCTAACATTTAAGATCTATTAAAACAAATTATCGAACTCAGTTTTACATTTATGCTTAAAAAGAGTATTTTATATTCACAATCTTGAGGTCAAATTGAGCATTACGATGAAGTCTGTGGCTTCAACCTAACCCTTTCAACATATTTAAGCAGTTATAACCCTTCGATGGCTTTAAAAAAAACACTTTCCCTTTACTTCAACATACAAATGAGTTTGTTTTGTTGAAGTCCATTTCTATTTCCAAGAAATGATACCCCCCCCCCCGCCCTTTGGGTTTTCCTTTTTTGATTGAAGCCACAAAATCAGTTACTTGGCAACTTAATTTCATTCTTTAACGCACAATTGGACAACATATGCAACCGTAATCAAACAGAAAAAGAATGCAAACTGCCTTCTGGTACAATGCACATATAATTAATTAGTATTGGAAAGTTGGAAAACAAGTTATAGAAACTGATAAATAAAAGTCGTTAGAGGAATAATGGGATGAGAGAGAGAGAGAGAGAGGATATATACATATATGTGTGCATATATATTATATAGCTCGTGATGAGAGGTAACTAAGGTTGGAGGAAATTAAACCTTAGTGTCATGTAAAGCATCATGAATGAATGAGGCAGATGCATAGTAATGGTAGCAGTAGTAGTGGGGTTAATGTTGTTTCTCATATATGGTTTGGTCTCACGGGAATCCAGCCAACCCTCTCACGTGTTCCTCCCTCTTCTCCTCTACTTGTTCTCATGCTCTTCTACCTTTCTCCACTGTCATCCAACAAGCTTATAAGCTTGCCTTGTCGGCTATGGCTGGCCACTTATTTTCCATTTTTCATTGGTACTCCCTCTTATACTTAACATGTAAAGATTAGATAACTTATTCGTGGATATTATGAAAATTAGTTAATTGTTTCGCAAAAAATATGTCAGTTTTCTTAAAATATAAGTTCTAATGATGTACAATCAATATTGGGAAGTATATATTAGTGAGACATATTGAATTAGAGTTTTAAACCTCAGACTAAAACATACACTTCCGGCCCCCTAAATTTATGAAAACTTGGTTCCACTATGTATGTATGACTTTTACTTTAAATCCTGACTTCATCCCCTTATGCTTATAGCGCTTGTTAGAAAAAATATTAGAGGTGTATTATTAAGCGTGTATTATAGTTGTATTACTTTAAAATGAAACTCTTTTTTGTTGGATAACTTATTATTAAGCGTTCTATATGAAAGTGCAGCATGATGGATAAATCAAGTTTGAAACTTTTTACAACTTTTACGGATCAATTTTGCATTCTTTCTCTTTTGGGTACGTATAGAGGAGGAAATTTAGCAGAGATCTTTCAAGTACTGTTCACAGCTCGCTTTCTCTCTGATGCGTGCATATATATAGCTTGGCAGCTGATCATGCATGGTGATCTCACTGTTACTTTCTTTTTTCTCTTTTACACGTTATACTATATCTCTCCTTGTTCCCAGAAGGGTTTTCTATATATCAACTAAAGCTGCAACAAGACGAACAACTCAGCGCTTGATCATGACCGTTAAAGTCCTCTTATGGTTAGGGAATCTTTAAAGCTTCACCAGCAAATCCCAAATTTGCAGCAGTTATAGTAAGAGTTATTTCTGAGAAAAAAAATCACCAGCTGATCCTAAAAAAGTAACTGTAATCACTGTAAACTTCGCAATAATCAAGTTGAACAACATGCATAACAAGTTTTGCTATAAAAAATAATACGTCATATGTTGGTCGGTTATAAAACTTTGTAGTGATTAGGTTCATTGGTGAGACAATGAATTTGATTCTTTTACCTAGTTTTTCCCTCCACTGTCCTTATTCCTTTTCTCCCTTGGCTAGCTTTGTTCTACCATGCCAAACTCCAATATATAGAAAATGGAGGGGGGGGGGGGCTTCTTCCCCTGCTTTCCTTTTGTTTGTTTGTTTGGTTGGTTGGGGGGGGATCAAATTAAAGTGTTTGATTTTGATCTATTCTGCTGTATAATTGCGAGGTACTTAATTAATTAAAAACATCATAATAACCTGCTTCTGAGTTTAAATTCTTGAGGTGTTTAACAGACCTCACCACTTTCCATTTTAGCTGAAACATTACCTGTAGAAGGACTTGCACTCTTCCCTCAAACGTTTTACTTCAATTAAGAAGCAAAAGGGGAAAACGTAATGGTCGGTATGGGCCACACTGTAATGTATAGCGGTGGACCAAAGAGAGATCTCACCACCACCACCACCACCACCACCAACTCTTCATCGCAATTAACCAGAGTTATTAATGATGAGATATATAGACATATAATAAGCCAGATTGGAGGCATATTGTGGGGGGATGCCACACGTGTAAGCTTTTATTTGGGGTTTTCAAAGTTCAAAATAAAGTGGGGCTTGAGCTTTTAGTTCAAAAGGGACGTTTCAACATGATGCCTAAAACAAAATAGAGAAAAGAGAGAGAAAATAAATCAATAATATAGACAAACTGTTGGGCGTGACAGACCAGACCATCCAGTGCTGTTGTACACTGAAACCTCACCCTCTCTCCGATCCCTTGCCCTTATCGTTTTGTTCATTTTATTCCAGTGCTATTGGGCTTGAGGACCAATAAATTTTAGAAGGTTTATTTAGGTATAATGTTATTTTAAAAAACCAACGGCGGGTTGGATCAAGTGGTAAGCGGCTTATTCCAATTTAAGTAAGGCATCGAGTTCGAATCCTTATGCATGCAGAAGCCACCGTTGGGAGACTCATTCACCATTTCCAGGTGCGCGACGTGAGTCGGATCCGGATTAGTCGAGGTAAAGCTCCGGAAACCAGAATAAAAAAATGTTATTTTAAAAAATGTAGAATGAAACAATTTTACCCTTTACAGTTAAAAATAGCAATTTTTAAACGGAGAAGACTAGTTTTTCAACAGGGGTGAGGCGGCATTGTTATGTTTCGAACATTCAAGCTAACAATGACTTGAAAAGTTTCTGCAGAGACAACATTATTATTAAATGAAGTGTTTCGGGGCAAATTTGTACTACAACCTTTTATTCTATTTCTAATCAGGCATATATATATATATATTACAGTATATATACTCCGATCATTAACCAACTGCGATCGACCCCACAAGACAAGCAAATATTAGACCCGTTTGGAAATACAATAAAGAAATATTTTTACATAAGTCGAGATAAATATGTGAAGGAGATTATCTCCTTTTGTAAAAAAACACTGTTAAATGTATTTTTGGGGAGTAAATAAATTTTTCCAAATAAATACGTTATTATTTCTTCTGGAGGTCCGGAAATTAACTGCTTATAATTGATAATCAGTAATTCGAATGAACTCATTCAATGCAGCTACAATATATTTTTGGCGAAAATGCTTTAATTTTTTTTTGTTCAAATTTAAAATGTGTGTGACAGAAAAGAAAAGGTCTGAATGTATGACGAAAAAGTTTGTTAAAGTTGTCTGAACTGAGAAAAGTACTTGTGTTATAAATTACGTCAGCCAGAAAAAACGATTTTTTCCCCTCCCAGACCAGCCAGCCACATTGTGTATGTTGATTTGAATCTGTTTAAATTAAATAAAAATATTTTTTAATATAATTTATGTTCCACAAAAAATATATGAAAATAATTTTATTTTACTTGGATAAATGTGTTTTGGTTAGGTTAGGACAATCGGACCCAATATATATTACTTTCATATATATATTATTATCGCTTTTGCAGCGCGCAGATGAATGATGATGACGATGCTTAATTTATGATTGTCATTTACCAAACTCCAACATATATATATATATATATATATATATATATATCCATCATTAGCTTCCTCAGTCATGAAGTTTCAGTCTCTCTGAGAGTATTTCTTTGTAGAGACTTGTAGTTGCAATATGGTGTTCAATCTCCATCTCTCTCTCTATACTATCATAACAGTTTTGGATCATTAACTTTTCTTCTTGTATTCTCTCTCTCTCCAGTATATATATACAATACCGACCCCTTTTTCTAGTGAGATCTGTGCCTCCTCTCTCTCTCCCTCCCTCCCTGGATCACCATTGTGCGCTTGTATACTATAGCTTGCTATCTTTATTCCCCTAGATCTGAAAAAGTTAACTAACTTCCAATCACGCTGTTTGATGAAGATCACAGACACTCATCATCAAAAGACTCTCCCTGCCCATTTCTCTCTTCCATCATCACCCTAAATGAACTCATTCAATTGATGATCAGATAAGGGGATGTTTGCCTCTGCAAAAGGAAACTGAGAGATACTTAATCCTTTCTTCACACCTTCCCACAAAGACTCTCGCTTGATCTTCTTCACCCTTTTTTGTTTCTTTCAGACCATGTCATCATCTCCGGCGACGACGAAGGACAACAGCCACGGATCAGTTGGCCAGAAAAGTACCTCGGCGGTGGCGGGGAGGCAGTTAGAGCAAGTAGAAAAGTGTCCCAGATGTGACTCGCCCAACACTAAATTCTGTTACTACAATAATTACAGCCTGACTCAGCCGAGGCATTTCTGCAAGACTTGCCGTAGATACTGGACAAAAGGCGGCGCCTTGCGTAACGTTCCAATTGGCGGCGGTTGCCGGAAGAACAAGAAACTGAAACCTTCATCTTCCTCGTCATCAAGACTCTCAAATGACGGTGGTTTTCCTCCTTCTCTGGATTTTCACCTTGGTGGTACTGGTACTGCCACCGCTGTTAGCTTCTTGCCCTTCCCGAGGCTGAACGATCACGCTCCATCAGCTTTTAACCTTGAAGGGACCTCAGGTTCGTTCAACATTGGATTTAATTACCCACTTAACAGCGGTTTAATTCAAGGCACAAGCTCAATGAATAACGTTCATCAGAGTAGCCTTGCTTCTTCGATTGAGTCTCTGAGCTCTATAAACCAAGACCTGCACTGGAAGCTGCAGCAGCAGAGACTAGCGATGCTCTTTGGTGGGGATAGTCTGAAAGAAAACCGACCCGCCGTTTCAGCTATCAGTTTCGAGAACCAGACTCATCATCATCAGAAATCATCACCACACCCTATTTTGTTTCAGAATCTTGAGATTTCAAAGCCTGAAGAGATCTGCCCAGCGGTGGTCGAGAATTCGAGAAGAGATGCATCCACAGAGTGGTTCTTCGGGAGCCCGTATGCTTCTGTGACTCCGAGGCCAACTACAAGCAGTGGTGGTGGTAGAGGTAATAATAATAATGGGAATGGTAATGGAAGCAGTAGTAACTGGAGTCTTCAAGGTTGGGGTGATGTTCAGCAGCAATACAGTGCTTTGCCCTAGATTATGAGAAGAAGAAGAAGAAGAAGAAGAAGAAGAAGAAGAAGAAGAAGAAGAAGAAGAACTGAGGTAGACCTATTTTTTTCCCTCCTTAACCTTGGGAAGAGCCGGATAAATAGACCGAATCGTTTGATAATTAATTCTAAACCCTTTCTAGTTATATGGTAGCGACAGTCTATGTATGTTGTTAATTTTTCTATGTTGGCTTTGAATTGATTTAAGAGATATATATGTAATGTAGAATATATATATATATATATATATATATAACAGAAAAAATCTTAATAACCTTTCGTATTCTTTTATAAATCTTGTGTACGTGCTCGCTCTCATCGATTTCAGCTAGAGATTATAGAACTGTCTAAATCTCATTTCTTTATACTGATAGTTATGCATTTTCCTCTAGCTAGCTCCATTAGTTAGTATACTTTGTTGAATCCAGCTACCTCACCTCAGTGATTATAATAATCCATAATTAGTACATGAAATGGAAAAGCAATGGGTGTTTTTCTGCAGTTTCTGTATATAATTTTAGGGGAAAGATTCGTAGATCTCCAGCCGTTGGAATGTTATGCTTCAAGATTCAAGTGTAATAATATATATATATATATATATATATATGACATAAACATAATAACGCACAAACTAGGAAATGATCCCTCTTTAACTAACTTATGGGCTAACTTACTTTTCATTTGTAGATTGTGTTTCTAACTGTTCATGTATTGATAAGTTATAGGGATGCATATTATTATTTATTCTTCATGGGGTTAGGTGATGACGGATGAGCTTACCCTTCTGTTCAATGCCTTTGGGATCTGTGAAGGATTTTTTGGATTATTGTGTCATTTTTGAAATAAATGGGGGGTGCTTTAATTTAGCAGCATAACTTTTTGTTTTACGTAGTTAATTGATTGATATCCAAAAAGGACCAGAAGCCCATCACACAACACAACTATATCAGCCAGTTACACTCTGTATGATCTTTTAAAAGAACTGAGATATCCAAATGCTCTCCGGCTATAGCTAGCCTTCACTGCTTCCCTCAAACTTTTTTGTCCTGCTTACTAGCAAGGTCCTCTCTCCGTGTGTGTGTGTGTGTGTGTCTTTTTGACTAGTAAATGTTAATGGTATGATGTTACAGGCAGGAATGAATACTCAACCTTTGAATTATTATAAACTATCATATTATAAGGCTACAAAGCCATTGGCTGTGCCCGTACAATTAGCTGAGTTTTTTTTTTTTTTTTTGGAATGATAAGGAGGGTGGTGATGTGATTTGGGTGGTGACTGAGAAAGTGTTGTTGTCTGAAAATGAATTGAATGAAAGACTGTCAATATTTGAAAGTGAGAGACAGTGGGGGAGAACAGGGATTAAAGAGAAACTGAAACAGTGACAAATAAGGCAAGTAAAGCTATATATACAGGGTTGGTTTTTTGGAGCATGCACCCAAAAAATGCCAATGCTTTAGCTTTTGATGTATATATTTAGTGTTGGAGAGTTAACCCTCTATGAATCCATGATCTCTCTCCTGTTACCAAAATCTCACTGAGACACAGAGCCAGATGAGAGAATCACTCCATTTGCGCAATTCTGTTCTCCATGCATTGCTTTCTATCTTCGTTGCCTTTTCTCATCTTTATGATTCATCTATCTATACTGTCCCAAGGAACATAAGACCCTACAACAACGAAAATGATTATCATTATTATTAGACCACCTAGAATTAAGCTTTTTTCTATCTTGTTTACCTTCCACAATTATTTAACCAAAAAGCATGCATGTGTTCGTGCAAATAAACTCTTTCTCAATCATGTAATATCACACTACTTGACAATCAATCTCATTATTTCTCCCTGCAACAGCTTAAAAATTGTTTCTGTCAAAACAGGAGGAGAGAGAGGGAGAAACATACATACCTGGATCCGAGTAATCTCCAATCTCTGTGAATCACAGCTTAAGTTCCCTCATGAATCATGGGTGTGTGTGTTTTGGGGAGAGAGATCCAGCTAGAAGCAAGGAGAGAGGAACACGAAGATGCGTACGTGATTATCGTGATAGAGTCGGAGGGAGAAAAGTATTGTTTTTTTTTTTAGAGATTTACGTTTTTCTGGGGGGAGCATGGGGTGGGTCAAACGGTCAATAACACAACCGAGAAGGAAAGCAGCAAGTTTTTTTTTTTTTTCTGGTAAAGTGGAAAGCAGTAAGTTGATGAAGCCTCTAATGAGTTACTTCGTCGGTCCTCAACATGTTTAACATCCTAGTTTAGTTAACTTTTTTTTAGAAATTAAATAAATTAATTGAATAATATATTTATTATTTTTTAAATTAATTTTTTAATTTATAACTTAATATATAATTTAATAATTCACACGGATTTCGTAATATACTTTATAATTAAATAATTTATTTAATTTTTTAGATTTCACCTTAGAAGATGAGACAGTATTATCTTTGTTTGGCAATATTTTTGAGAGTCTAAAAACCTATTAAACAGTGTTTTTAAGTAAAACGAGATAATTTTCTTCACATATTCACATTGATTTACATTAATTTTTTCACATATTTACATCGACTTGCATAAAAACACTTTTCTTCGCATTCTCAATCGACCTCATATATGCTTGTCTGGGAACTCATTTTCCCCAACAATGCATGTAAATCAAGATAAAACCATCTTGAAATATGTAAAAAATCTCGAAATCCGTAAAAATCATCTCAAAATCTGTAAAATCAGAATAATGTGGGATGTGTTTGGTTAAGCAAAGAAGGAAAAAAGGGAGGGAAAATGAGGATGGAGGAGCAGGAGGAGGATGAAAGATGCTGAAATAGGATAGTGTTGTGCTGGCAAAGACAGAAGAAGATGGAGTGATTGAGGCAATTATATATACATATATTTCTTTTTGTATAAATCAAGAAAAGAAAAGGGCAGAGAAAGCCAAGTCAGTGGAAGAAGGGAAGGAGGTCCCGTGACAGAACAGAGAGAGGGAGGAAGCGAGAGGAGGAGGAGGAAGACAATAAACAAAGAAAGATAGAGTGGGGACGTGATAGTGAGCGTATGGGATTGGAGTCAGTTGATGACATGGTTGCTCTATTATTATTATTATTATTATTATTATCAGTTATTTTCCCTTTTATTTTCTACATAAATATAAGGAAAGAGAATATTGAGAAAATGGTACTTAAAAACCTTTAAATTATAAAAAGTATAAATTAGGGTGTCCAATATACTTAATCCTAGGTTAGATTCAGTAGATTTATTATGGATATTGAAATATTACGAAAATACAAGAATGTCTCTGATGGATTAGGCAACTAATTTGCAATGAGTAAATTTCTTATATTTGATCGATTATATATCAAATTACAATTCGTTAAACTTAAGTTATAATGATCTTTCGATATACTAATTTTTTCATGTTCCAAGGATTGCAACATTCATATTAGTGAATTTCCTTTGCTTGAATTACAATATGCTAAACTTAAGTTGTAATGAATATTTAGTAAAGGGAGTTCCAATTTTTTTAAGCTTCAAGGTTAGGAATATCATATTAAAAAAATTTTCTATACTCGAATTGCAATTCACTAAACTTAAATTGCAATAAACATTTTGTAAGGGGTTGTAATTTTTCAAGTTTTGTGGGTATTCTTATCTTTCTATTAAATTTCAATATCCTTAAATCATCAGTTGAATTTGATGTATGAGTAAATGTATTTAGCACTCTAATTTGAACTTTCTATTTTTGAAAGGTTTTCTAGTGTCCAAAAAACTGTTATTGTTAACTTTCCTCTATTATTCAATCCTGGATAATAAGACACAAGCAGTTGATAACGACCTCTCGTGCAGGAAGATATTGTTGGGTTGTATTATTATTGTGTACGAGAAGGGAATGGAGATACTGTTTGGTGGCAGATACAATTCCAGTTCAATATTTTTTTTTCCCAAAAAAATCCTTTGAAATAATGAGTGAAAACTCAAAATTTTTTTGACTACAAGGAGTTGATAAATTTGCTGATTTAATATAATCTTCAATTTTTTTAAATTATCTTCATTTTATTTTTGATTCCTAAATTAAAAATAAGTGGTTTTTATTCTTTAAGAGGCAAAATAAACCAGATTTCTATTAGACTATAATCAGTGGCGGAGCTAAGACCTCAAAGCAGTAGGGACAAGTTTTATATTTTCAAACAAATGACAATAAACTTGTTAGTATAAATAATTTGAGTGGGTGCAAGTCTTAAAAATTAATGGGTGCATAATAAAAATCTAATAGTTATTTACATATAAATAAAAAATTGAATGGGGGCATTTGCCCACACTCATTGTAGTGTGGATCCACCACTAACTATAATGATTAATATTTTAGATAAAAAGAAATTTAAGGGAATAATATAATTAATTTTAAAATTAAATGATTAAAATCAAAATTTAGATAAACTCAAAGAAGTGAAGATTATTGTATCCTTGCATTCTTATACATTCAAGGTGCAAACACTCGACAAGTTTTATACATATAAAATATGCAAACTCTGATATATGTTCTTCTCTCAATAAAATTTTTAAACAGGTGCTTTTCCCAATTTCCCACTTTTTTTGTTAATTTTTTGGCATAAAAATACGTAAATTAAAATTATTAATTTAGGGTTTAGGAATTATGTGGGACTTCTCATGCTTAATTACATTATTTCTTTACCCTTTTTATTCCACATACTTCTTTTCAATATTTACTTCTTAGCTTTCAACGTTTGCTACTATGAAATCAAATAACACGTTGAGTATAAACAAGGGAATTAATCCCTTATAATAATATAAACTAATGTTTGAATCCTTGTGAAAAGATACGCTCACATTCAGTATATACTATTATATTAAACGTGGTTGTATCCAATAAAAAATTAGATGTACCTTGACCATTTAGAGGTTTTAACAATTTTTGAAAATGATATGATGATAAATGCAAAAAACACTGTTAACAAAATTACTCCCAAAATCATTAAAACACGTAAATTACATTGCCCGAGAAAGTTTATAATATGAATCCATAAACAACACTATTTTCTCAAAAGTATAAAGACATACATGTCATTAACTTACCAGTTACAACTTACAAGTGATAGAAATTTTAAGCATGAAGTACTTCTGTAAATGCAATATTTCTTTATCTGAACGAATATGAGCTCAAATCTCCAATAAATCATTAGAAACGAATATGGGTGTTAGAACTATTAATACACACAAACACACAAATAATTGTATTAACGCAGAAATATAATTTGCACCTCACATGCATTGGGTTTATACAATTAGATCTTCACATATAACCAGTGGCGGAGCCAGGACCTTAGACCAGTGGGAGCAAATTTTTATTTTTAAACAAATGACAACAAGCTTATAAGTATAAATAATTTGAGTGGGTTCAAATCTTAAAAATCAGTGGGTGCAAAATAAAAATCTAATAGGTATTTACATAGACACCCAAAAATTGAATGGGGGCAATTGCCCACACTCAACAAAGCCTGGCTCCGCCCCTGCATATAACTACAACACTATGGGTGTTAGAACTATTAATACACACAAACACACAAATAATTGTATTAACGTAGAAATATAATTTGCACCTCACATGCATTGGGTTTATACAATTAGATCTTCACATATAACTACAACACTAGGGAGCAAGTATGCTCCCTTTAACCATGGTTAAGCTATCTTGACCAAATTTTCTTCTTGTTGTCCCTCTCCTTAACCCCCTGAACCTGATCTCTGTCTCTGCTAACTCTCTTGTGGGTCAATGGGGCTTGAGGAGCAGCCATTACAGGCCTAGTTGCCCTAGCAAATCTTCCTATTTTGGGAGGATCAGATTTCCTCATGACTTTCCTATCAACAAAGTTATTGTTCTCTGTTTCAATGCTTCTGAATTCCCTTTTACTTCTCATCTGTTTAATGGAGGAGTCATTCCCTCTCAACGAAGCAGCAGAACCTTGATTTGTCGAGTGGTTTATTGAGTTTGAACTCCTTAGAATGCGAGGCTCATTCTCGCTTGGATAGTCCTCTCCTGTGCAGCTTTTATATTTAACCTCAACAGGAGTGGCCTTCACCACATCAACAGAATTATGAGTTTGTTGCCACTTCAGCTCTCTCTCCCTCTGCCTGTCTTCTATTTTCTTTACCTGCCAGGGTATTGTCACATTCCATGCATTACGTGTAAATAGTCGCCTCAACTGACCCCCTTTCTTATCTCTCTATATATATATGTATATATATCTAGCAATAATATCAAATAGCATGAGAAGGTACCTTTTGATTAAGCAAGTTCTCTGAATTATGTTCCTGTTCTTTCAATTTCCTCTCAAGCTCCTTAACCTGAATAAGTCAGGAACAAGCAGAGGGGTCCTTAATCATCCACTTACAAAATCACAGAACAAAAATATATACAACAAAACCAAGTCAATGCCACCTTGTCTTTTAAAATGGCAGATTGAGACTCAGATTCCCGCACCTGTTCTTTCAGTTTGTTGTCCAAATCCCAAATCTGCTAGAGTAGAATAGTGAAACTTTAATCTCTTTCTTATTTTTCTTCCACATCATTATAAATATGATTTATGATAGGGGTCAGGTCGATCAAACAGAGGAAGTTTCTTCAAGGGTTTCCCCAAGGCAACAGACAAACCTTCTGTTGTAAGCTTGCTGTCTCAGACTGCATTTTGTCTTTCAGCTTTTTCTCTAGCTCTTTGACCTATAGCAGAAATAAGTTTATGCTTAGCCGTCACCGACGAGTAACCAATCAATGAATGGCTGTTATTAACATATTCTAATAAGTTGTCCAATCAATGAATAGTATTATCTTTTAAGGGTTATTCGGGTTTCCCCAGTGATAAGTTGTCCAATACCAAAACCACAGTGAATCATCAGCGATCAGTTATATAGATGAAAAAGATATATTTCACAATATATATATATATATATATATCAGTCTTATATGCAAAAAAGCAACCTGATGTTGGAGAGCATTGCATGTTTCATCCTTTTCCTTCAATTTGTTTGACAATTCAAGAAGTTGTCTCTCTGAATGTTTTTGCATGGCTATCTTCGAATCAATTTGACCTTCAAGCTCTTTAATAGTTTCCTGTAGATTTCTGTGAACATTATCCTTGCCTTTGGCCTTACTTTCCAAGTTTTGCAGATTTTCTTCTAGTTTCCTTATGGATTCATCTTTGGTTCTGCACTCATTCCGTGCCTTTTCAATCTACATCAATTCGTCAGAGGAAGTAAGCATATGGTTTTAAACTTGGATGTAAAATGGATCTAGAGCCAGAAGCCTACCATTGCTTTTAGTTTTTGAAGCTCACTTGTATCAATTTGCTTCTTGACAGGACCCATTTCAACTCCCCTCACTCGAGTTGCAAAATTTAATGAGCTCAAAGTCTCACTTAAATCCTGGTCCGAAGGACTGATTTGTACAAACATCAATGCTTTGGAATCACCTCCTGTAATATGTTACAACATATACCACCAAAGTGAAAATCCTATGAAGAGTGAAAAGGGAAAGCCAACAGACGCTATATTCCTACTCCTAAAAATGCAAAAGGGCAAAGTAAGCAGAGCTTATTAGCATACCTAGCGAGTCTTGAAGTAAATGTGTCAATTTAGAGTTCCTGAAATTCCGAGAAATGAATTGCAACATTACACCTTACATATTATGGAGAGCAAAGGATAAAATGAATAAGGATGTAAAGTGTACCGATATGGAATATGACTACTTTTGCTTGCTAAAGCGGATATCACATCCCCAAGAGCTGAAAGAGATTTATTGATATTTTGTGCTTCCTTAAGTCGCACGCCTTGCACTTCAGTTTTAGCAAGTCTCTCGCTTCCTGCCAAATCCACAAGCCAAAGCTTGCTCTTGGTACACTCACCATTGATCAAATTTTTTGTCTTTACCATTATGCAAAGCATGCTGGAGAAGAAACATACAAACACCAAAATCAAAAGTGACATTAAAGAAAGCAAAAATCACACATATATAGGCATTACACACCTGTATCAGCTAACATGCCTTTTTATTTATTTTTTTTTTGGGGGGGGGGAATGCAAGATTTTCAGTACCAGTGAGATCGACTGCTGTGCTCATTCACATTATTGCTTCCAACGGCTCTGGCATTACTTCCAGTTTGCAGTATAGTCCAAGCTTCCTCAATATTCTTAGCCTTGGCTTCTACAACACCGGGAACATGATGAGACCCTTCAGAGGCTTGCTTTATCTCCAGCCTAATAACGAGTTCAAAAGAAAAGATCCCAACTGCGTCAAATTTCTGATTAAAACAAGTGCCCCTACATAATGTACCACGCCTGAAAAAAGTTAAGGAGACTAAAAATGAAATCAAATGAAAGAAATAAAGGCAATACTTTTTTGCTGATGGTCCTGAAGCCAGTAGATCTCTGATTTGTTCATTATAAACCTCAAGCACACTAACAGTAATTTCATATGAAAATGTTTCACTCCTTTCGTTGGCAATTTCAAACAAGTGTTCAAGAGTCCTATAATTTACTCCTCTGTTCTGTTCTGTTCCCTCCATAGTAAAAGTCTTTCCTGTTCCTGTTTGGCCGTATGCAAATATGCAAACGTTGTAGCCATCCAGCACAGAGATTACCATTGCTGAAG
>JANTPZ010096616.1:0-17473 GCA_025593235.1 Vachellia pachyceras | reverse complement strand
AAAGAGAAAGAAAGAAAAAGTAGAAAAGATGAAAGAGAAAAAAGGAAAAAAGTAGGAAAGATGAAAGATGAAAAGTAGAAAAAAGAGGCAAAAGTAAAAAAAGAGAAAATTTAAGTTTCAAAACCTAGGTTTTAAACCGGGGTTTTGTAACCAAAGTAGCTTTTGAGAAAGTTTTTTTGCTTGGACAAAACCTCGGTTTTGAGATAAAACCTAGGTTTTGAAACCAAACCTATGTTTCAGAATGGGTTTCTAAACAAGCCCTTAATTTATAATAGACGTTGGTCCTAATGCAAGTTACTTGATGATTACAAGTATTAAAAGTGATGGCAAAAATGGAGAAAAGAAAATTAAGTTTTACTTGTATGGCTGAGCAATTAATTATTTTAGGCACAATTAAAGATTAATCTATTTTAGTTTAATTTGCTAACCCTTATTTTTTTTTTTAAGATTAACTCCATGCTAATCTTCCCTATCGTATTTCAACATGTAATATGTAATTAGAAATACAATTATTTTCACACCCACAAATTAAAACCTTATCTTTACAAAAGACGATACATGATTTTCACCAATATTGTATAAATTCTCAACCTCACTGTCGAACACCTTCAGAACAATTCAATAAAAGAGAAGTAATGCCTACCACTTATAAGAACTCATATCCTTTTATTGATTCAGCAGTCTATGGTAACGCACTCCTGAGATATGGATGTACTGTCCACTTTACTCACAAATGGATTTACCTTAACCCATACAAGAGAGAAGACAGAGGCAAGAAGAACTGACCACAGCACAACAACAGGTGGAGTCCTGTTTGGTCTGCCCATGAGATCCTTGAGGAATGGGTAGAGATAGAAAATGACCCAGAAGGCAAAGAACACCTTTCCAAATATTGAGCCCCACGATTCAAATCCTCCATTAAGTGCATCAGAAAACCCAGCAACAGCACCAACTATGTTAGCCACAATAAGGGTAGCTGGAGGAATCAAAAGTGTAGTCCGTTTGATCATATATAGTTCACCAAACTCTGTCATCAGCAGCTTTGGCTGTGACTGTGAAGTTGGTATCTATACCAACTAATATGTGCCTCGTTTGGTACGCAGAATTCATTTCGATGAATATGGATATGGAAATGGATATGGATGTGGATGTGAAAATGGAAATGAGGTTTAAAAGTATGTTTGGTATGTCATGGAAATGTGGTATGATTTTTAGATGAAAAAGCCTAAAAGCCCTTCTAAATTAAATTTTTTTTTTTAACTTTTAAAACTACCTAAATCAAATTAAAAAATTTTTTAAAAAATTTTTAGATGGAATTATCTCCATGGATTTACAAATCCAAGCTTTTGAGATGGAATTGTAAATCCATGGTTTTGGTGGAATTGGCTTCCACAATTCCATGGTACCAAACATGCATGGATATGGAAACCAATTCCATTTCCATATTTATGCCTTCAAATTCCATGATATCAAACATGACCTAAGAAATTCTTGGAAGACAGCAAAAAGATGAGCTGAAACACCTCCAATTGCCCAGAATTGCTCGTTACGCCACAAATCTTCAATACCGACCCCACTCCAACGCAGCTCAAGTACTTTGGTCACTGTGATGGAGAGGAAAAGCCCCAGAAAGAGGACGCTTGGCAAGGTTGGAAAGCTGTATCAAATGAAATACTAAAAAGAGATATACACATATATATATATATATATGATGTGAGGCATTTAGGACATCTAGATATAGTGTCATAATTTGGTTCACAGTTTATGCACCATATCCTGAATGTGCCGCATTATGCTCTAACCACATTGATTAGCTATTGTTTTCTTTGCTTTAGCGGCTAAGAGTACCCTATATGGAATAGGGAACTCCATTGAAATACTTTTATGGGACCAATAGCAAATGTGCAAAACTTATGTCAAGTTGCTTATTTCCAATCACACTTGTTATTTTGCTATTGTTAATTGGTAGTATGTATTTGTACTTGCAAGTTTATTCTGTTTAATTTATATAAGCAACTTAATCTAAGCTTTGTGCATAACAAATATATTGGTAACTTTTCATTACTGTTGGTATGATAAACTTGCCAGTGAGAAGGCAGATTGCAGGCAAACAACAATAAGCAATTAGAGGAAGGGATGTGAATGAGTAGACAATATTGATATAAGCTAGTCTTTGCAACCCTTTAAGGCAACCACCTTCATAACCATACCAAAGGAGACAATGTCTGCTAAGGAAAATCTCGACTGATCCAATGGCCCATCTCAAAACTTGGTGCAATCGATCTGACAGATTGATGGGAGCTGACCCTTTAAATGCAGGCCTCGTTGGCACACAGTAAATTGATCTCCAACCTTGACATTGCATCTTGAACCCCGTCAAGATATCCCCAGTGACTGAACCATAAATCCAACCAATCTGAACAGAAAAAGAATATGTCAAATAATCAGTTCAAGATTAGTGCTCAACAGCGCCTCACAACAATGTCAAATATATTTTCCAAGTGCCTATTATCAGGTACTCGCAAAAATGTGACCAAACCAATGGATTTGTTTTAGGGTTCAACACCACATTACTAGTTCTTTTAAAAATATTCCTTCAAATGTCATGCTTTTATTAGAAATTTTGAAAGTAAACACCTATGAAACTTTGCCCAAGTTTTATCCTTCAAGTATCCTACACCATCCAACTTGCTATATCATCAGATACACTTGGCTTCTTTTGCACTGCATTTTATACAAGAACAAGATTATTTTAAGCCTGACCACTTTTCCATCATTTAGTCTTCTCTTCGTATCCACAGCTAATTACATGAATGGCCTCCTTGATCAGTGTTGAGGGGTTGATTCAATGAAAACAGATGACAAGCCGAATGTTTTCTCAAAGCTCCTCTGTGAAATCAACATTTATCTCTCATACTCATCATAATCTGCAAGGTAGGGAAAGGAGATTATAACATATTGAAGATTCAGCTATTTATTTATCATTGACTAATCTGATTGAGAAAATTAACTAAACTTACCGTCAATGTCTTTGAGATTGAAAATGGCGGCATCGAGTTCCTCGTGCTTGGCATCTGTATACACTTCATTAGCATCTATGGTGGACTTCTTGGAGGGACAGCAGCAGCAAAATGACGATGATCTTGGCAAGTTGGACTAGGAAGGGGCACTTTAGCCATATAGAGCCTGCCTACTGAAAACACATCCAGTTCCCACATATGCTGGTCCTTGAATGCCATCAAGTCCTTTCATGTTAACCTGAAATGGGTAATTATTAGACTCTAGAAACTCTTGATGCATTCATATAAACATGTGGCTGAAGTCTACTGAAATAAGTCTGTGATGTATCTCTGTTTGACTTCAGTAATGTAATGAATAAGTAGTTGCACTATGTCATGAAAAGTAAGAAAATAAGGGCAAATTCAGCTAAAACCAAAGGAATGGGACTCTCATTATAGCAGAAAAAGAACATGAAGATAACCAAGCCTCTTCTTTACTGCCTCTTTTCTCATAGATAAGACGTGAGAAAG
Organism: Vachellia pachyceras; assembly: GCA_025593235.1. NCBI lineage: Eukaryota > Viridiplantae > Streptophyta > Magnoliopsida > Fabales > Fabaceae > Vachellia > Vachellia pachyceras. The sequence goes on along the minus strand of JANTPZ010096616.1, from coordinate 13,943 downwards.
AAAATTTAGATAGTCCAAATTAAAAATCATTCGTCCAAATGTTTTAGCCATTTTTCTTAATCTTAGTGAGACATATAACGGTGACTTATATTTGAGACCAAAGAGAGTATTTGCTTTGCTTTATACTTACATAAAAGAAAACTATGATGCGGTTGGCATATCGATCACTGCGATCAATACCATCAAACCTCTGGGGAAACTGTACATAACACAAATCTCGGCCAACTTGTGGATCCATCAGAAAACACATTGCTTCCCTAACAGCCTTGCTACTGCTAACATAATGGTCAAAGTCAAGATTGAGAATGAAGGGAGCATTTGTGAGAACTGCAGACACCCTCACCTGTATCAAGCAAAATAAACATCTAGCATCACAGAATGTTAAAAGGATTATATGAAATTTTAATATCACAATTCATCCATATCATTGCATTTTCTGCACCAGCTTTCTTGTGGTGTTGGTAGCCTGGCCTTTTCTCTCTGGAAACATAGACCAGGAGGGGAAGTTCGTTTCCTTCTATGTCATGGACACCACTGCTTCCAAGGAAAACCTGGATTGGAAATTTCTCTGAAAAATTCAGTTCTTTGAAAAGCAAGGAAGCCTATGAAAATACATTAGTGTCTCTCAAGCACATATCATCTACATTCAGAAACAGAAAGATAAGGTGTCTAGACAGTTCAAATAGTTCTTTTTGCTACGTACTAGGAAGCCTATGAGATTTGCTGATCAAAAGGTTTAAAAGGAGAAGCAATTTTTTTAATATCAAAGACTAGAAACACAAAGGCAATAGTGGTGAAGAAGAAAGATTGTCGAGTGAAAATTTTTGTCATATTGGCAAGTAGTTTCTGAACAATATATTGCCAATTTCTATGAATCAATTAGGTAATTAGATTTATTTTTTGTTATGAATCTCTCTATGCCAGAATGAAGATATCTGAATCATGCCAGGATGACCCCGACTAACATTTTATATGAAATTTTCCAAATGTAATGAGAATCACTAATGTGCCCGTCTGAGAACGCGGTAGGAAAATACTTTTACACAAACGAAGTAAATATGTAGAGGAGATAAAACATTGTTGAACGTAAATTTAGCTTTTAGAAACGTTGTTCCAAATAAGTCAAATGTAAAATGTTGAAAATGCTTCAAGTGTTAGGGTTCCATGAGGGTGGTTAATTAAGAGATTCTCATTAATTACATGGTGCATGCAGAGAAGCGCACAAACTTTTGGGATCCAAGTTGGGGTGAGATTAAACCGAACTTGATGTACTAAGGATGGGTAAGGTATTTTATATGAAACGGATAAAATTGTAAAAATATCGGTATTTTAAATAATTTCAAATTTCAATTGGTACTTCTTCAGTATTTAATCAAATTAGGTAACTTTAATAATATCCAAATATTTATAGAAATTGGCCAAGAAAAAGGGTCCAAAATTAGGAAAAATGACGTTAAAAAACTTTTAAAATATATAAAGAATAAATTAGTGTGCTTAATATGCTTGATTTCAAAGTCATAATCTGAGGTTAATTAGATATATTGAAATATTACGGAAATAAAATAATGCCCCCGATAAATTAAACAACTAATTTGCAATGAACAAATTTCCTATACTTAAATGCAATTTGCTAAACTTATATTGCCGTGCACATTTGTTATGTGGAATCCTAATTTTTTTCAAGTTCTAGAAGTAATAACATACATATGAGAAAAAAATTTTATGTTTAACTGATTTTTACTTATACTTGATTTGTAATTTGTTAAATTCAAGTTACAATAAATATTTGGTGAAGGGAGTCCTAATTATTGCAAATTTCAATGGCATTTTTATATTTTCTTTAAAATTTAATATCCTTAATTACTCTGCCAGATCTGATATGAATTTAAATATATTATATTCTTAATTTGTTCTTTCTGTATTTTAAAGTTTTTTTTGGTGTAATACTTTTCCCGCCCAATCTCTTTTTGCGAGCAGGGCAAATCCGGTGCTTGTTCTTCCAATTCGAACACTGGCGTAAACGATGGTGCGTGGCGACCCAAAACTTCTCCCTCAAGCAATCATCACAAACATACTCAAACGACTTCCGCTGAAATCCCTACTGCGATTTCAATGTGTTTGCAAACAATGGAAAACCCTCATCAACACCCCATCTTTCATCTCCGACCACCTTCACCACCCCACTCATCACAACCCTTCTCTTCTTTTCCAACGGAGTGGCAGTGACAATGGGCTTCCTGTGGATTTATGCTTGCTGGACTGCGAGAAGCAACTCGATGGAGTTCAGAACCTTCCTTTCGATTCCTCGGTTAGTGTTAAGATCGTCGGTTCCAGCAACGGCATCCTCTGTGTCGAACGTTCTAATCGTCAGGTTCATTCGCTTTTCTTGTGGAATCCCGCGATCAGAAAAATCAGACAGGTACACAGCAATGTTTACGATTTTGAGGGTAGTATCTATGTTGGATTTGGGTTCAGTCCAATGGTTAATGATTACAAGATATTGAGAGCTTATGTTGCTGAGGATGAATATGGAGACGAGAATGAGGTTAATCGAGTGGAAGTATATTCATTGAACACACATGGATGGAAGAAAATCAAATTTGGGAACTTAATGGGTGTAAATTTTAAATCTGAAACTGTCACTGCTAATGGAGTTATGTTTTGGCTTGGGTACAAGCCAGATAAGGAGGAGGAATTGGTAGTTTCATTTGACATAGCAATGGAAGCCTTTACATTGATACCAATGCCTCCTTTAGACGAAAATCATAAGTATTCCGGCCATAAGCTTAGTGTATATGAGAACAAACTTGCTGTGATTTCTCACTTTATAGAGAGTGTAGATTTTACAACTGATTCTTGGTATATTGATTTGTGGGTGTTGGAGGAAGGTGTGGGTGCACCTCATGAGAGATGGAGTTGGACTAAGAAGTATTCTTTAATCACCTTTACAGACTCAGAGCATCCATCAGGTATTTTTAGGGTACAACCATTATGCATTTGGAAGGATGAACTTGTCTGCAATGGTCTTGAAATGTCTGGAATTGCTTATAAAACTGAAAGTGAAGAGGAAATTGAAGGGAATGAAATGTTTGGAATCTTTGGTGGTGCTGGATCTGAAGAGGACGCTGAAGTGATAAGTGTTCTATGTCTGTCAAATCTTAGAACTAACAAAATGAGGAAGATAGCTTCCGGCAGATGTGGTAATGGATTTTCTGTTATTTTCAATCATGCCGAAAGCCTCCTACCAATTGACAGCACCTGCATTCGAGAGGTTTGATCCTAAATCTTGGAGAGAATTGATATGGTTTGAGTTGTCCGTATTATTTTGTGTGTGGTAGATGCTATAATGGCTTTCAGTTTCTCTTTCCGTCTCGCAACTCTCTATTTTCATCTTCCTTCCGATCCTTTTTACCTGTTGTTATTTTTATCTTTCATTTTACCTTATAGTTTTTCTTTTAAATTTAACCGTGAGATGCCAAATGGTGTAATTTAAAGTGCATACCTATAGATGTAACTTTCCTGTTGATGTAATTTTTTTTATTAAAAAAAGTGCATGCCTATATATGTAATTTAAAAATATTTATTTTAAATATAAGCTCTAATTAATACTTTTCATGGCAAGCTCGTTATAAGTGAAGACTGAAGAAGAATGTATTTCAACAGGATAATTTATATCTTGCGTATCACAGTTTCAAAAATATGCTTTTCATTCCTCTACAAGTTATACTCTATAGTCTGTCATGTTTCATTGTGACATTATTTAGGGTAGCTATTTTAGTTACCTTTATGCTTCCCCTATGTATATCCAATGAAAAATGATTTTTTTTTCATGACACACAGATTAAAATATAAAATATCTTATTATATTTCTAACATTGTTACTCACTATTGACTATCTTTATTTATCATTATTAAAAGACATTTGCATCCAAAAGGTTATTTGTTATACTGTTTTCTTTTCTTCTTCAATTCACTATTTGAACTCCAGTGGAAGCAACTCACCACTCCAGTAACCAACCCCTTATCTTCTTTTCCAAGTGAGTGGCAAAGGGAATCCTTTGCATTCACATTTGCTCCATTGTGAGATGCAAGTCCTTGAACTTCAGAACCAACCTTTGATTGATTCCATGATGTGTATTAGGATGGTCAATTTAGGGTTCAGGGTTTATGACTGTGCAAGTTGTTTTCCACCTTACAAGAGGGTGTGAGCTCTTTGGATTTTTGGTAGTTCAGAAGAGTATTTGTGAAGCATTTTTTTTTCGTGAAGTGTATAATACAAAATTGGTTTTTGTACAAATATTTTTCCACTTTACAAGAGAGCCTGTATGCTCTGTGGATTATTGGAGATGAGAATGCTTATTTGCTATGTGCTTGCTGTGAGGTTCTCAATACGAAGTCTCTTTTATCTTGTGCTAATCCTTTCATTTTCATTAGAAGCCTAATGCATGATTGGATGAAAGATGAGGTTAAAATTTATTTATGTGCTTGCCCATAAAAAGAAAATTGGAAAAAATCATATGTTGATGGGCGAAACTATGCTAAAATTTTCTACAGAAACACAATAGACTCAATTTCCAACCGAAAAGTGTGGCTATCACAGGAAGCCTTTGCATGTACTTTTGTCTGAAGTTCCATTTCACTAGACAAAATCTACGGCATATTCTTGTTCTGGACTCTGGAGCACTCATAATCTAACATGTAGAACAACTTCGATGATGCTAGTCATTTCATGAGGCAAGATTGCTCAGTCATTGAAATTTAAAAAAAAAAACAAAGAAAAACATTGGGAGTATTTGAAAAACTAATTAATGCATGAACTTCTTATTGAGAAAATTAATTTTAGTGGATTTTGAGTTCCGTGGTGAACACTGAAAGCTTTATAGTTCTACCGTAGTTATGTTCCTTGCTATATTTTCCAATAATGATATCAAGCCAACATAAAAGTAACTATTTTTGTCATAATAAATATTAGTCATTGTGGAATTTGACCTGCACTGTTTTTTAGTTGTTTTCTCTCATCATTTCAGGTACACCGGGCCTAATTTTGTCACATCCCTATGAGAATGCTCGTCTTCCTGTAGACACTATGAAGAATTGAATGGATGACCAAGATCTTTTGTCCCACAACACTGTTTTAGATACTCTGGAAAGACTTCTAAGATCCCCACAGACTTCAGTCGCTTTGCAAAGCTTTGAATTAGATCTTATCAATATGCCTTCTTTCATCAAGTATTAACTTCCTTCCTTGCAAACTTGATACATTCTTCAGATATTTTGGTTTTGATTGGATGGAGATCCTTTTATTTGTGAGGATACCACTTGGTACAATCTTTTTTTTTTTTTTTTGGTATCTCACTGCTAATTTTCAAATGAATAGATAGTAACATTTAGGGACATTACTACTAAGTCATTTTTAAACTGTTGATGAAATGTTTGGTCCCTTAAATTTACCTTTATTTTGATTTTAGTTCCTCAAGAGTTATTTTTATTTAAAATATTAATCGATATAATCTAATAAAAATTTGGATCATTTTGCACTTTAAATAATCAAAAGCATTGATTTGAAATTTGAAGAAATGAAATCAAATTCAGGTAAATTTAAGATTCCAAATATTTTATTAACAATTTTTAAAAACTCTAAGGGTAGGTTATGTATTTGCATAACTTACTCTTATGAAGCTCACAGAGATCTAACCTTTATTTATTTATTTGTTTGTTAAATTGAAATTACGAAGAATATTTTTTGTTGGTAAAAAAATTACGAAGAATATTTTTGTGAAATAATTATATGAAGTATGTAGTTATAGTAGTTTAAAATATTTCTCATGTAACAAAAATGTTAGGGGAGAAAAAGGTCACCCGCACTCTGCATGGATCTATAAAGATAAAATTGAAGCAATTTCAAAATAAAATAAAAAATAAAAAATAAAAGCTACGCAACAGTGATTAGTGAGGGGACTGGTGATGTATGGCGCTAAGTGGAACTTGAAGACACAAAACGACAGAAGCGAGACGTGAGAAAAGGAATTGACCAAAATCACAGACTGGCTCTACACTTTAGACAATAAAACGACGCGATCCAAGGACTTGAAAAATGGCGCGCCGAACGTAAACAATCGTTTTCTGCCCTCTCTGGAGCAAGACCCAGATCCCCGAGCTCACAAACGTTATACTTTAAGGAAGCAAAGCACGAGACGATGGATGATCTCAACCCTCAAAATCCTCGTTGATTGGAAGGTTAGCTTTCCTCTCAGGGGTACCTTCTTCAGCCAGTTAATAGAAGGCGACGCACCATTTCTTCCTCAAGAAATCATCACAAACATTCTCAAGCAACTCCCGGTAAAATCCCTAATCCGATTCCAATGTATCTGCAAGCTTTGGAAAAATATCATCAACCCTAAACCCTAAACCCTAAACCCATCTTTTATCTCAGACAACCCCCACTACTCAAATGCTCAAAACCCCCATCTTTTATCTCAGACAACCCCCACTACTCAAATGCCCAAAACCCTTCTCTTCTTCTCCAAGGGTACGGCGAAGATGGCTCTTTGAACTTATATCTGCTTGATTATGAGATAAATGTCCGTGAAGTTACAAACGTCCCTAAAATTGGCTCTTTTTCGTATGCTAGCAATAGCATCATTACGTCAAGCAATGGCTTGCTTTGCATTGAAAGCGGCAAGTATGGTAGATCTCCTCCCGTCCCTGTACTGTGGAATCAGCTATTAGAGAGGTCAGGCTGTTGTAACTAGCAATTAAACATTTTGAAATAACTTGTAGATCCTTCGGCTCCTCTACCATTTTGTGTGCTCATCCTTTGGCGGCAGCATCTATAAGCAAAAGAGTTGCGGCAAAACTCTTATATTGCAGTAAAATAATAATAATATTTAGAAAATAACTAATTCAAGTCGTGTCTAAGGACACTGTCCTAAAGAGTTATTCCATCATAAGTTAGCAACTCCCCAAAATTGAACGGACTCTTCTTACTATGATTGTGCAACGAGCGGGTGGGACTGCTCCGTGGGGTAACCCATGTCCCGCCCGTTTGGGGACTCACGGGTACGGGGTGGTGCCCCGTACCCGTGGGGTAACCCGTTAAGATCCGTACCCACGGGTATGGGTCTTAATGGGCGGGGTGTCAGGGGTAACGGGGTACCCGTGACCCCCACCCCCCGTGACCCCCACCCCCAACCCAAAAAAAAACACTGGATAGGGATTTAATGGAATCTTGAGGCAGAGGAATAAAAAAAATCCATCATCAACAATTATAACAATTCAATCATCAAAACAGTAGCCCAAACTCTTAATCCAAATGGAGCATTTAAATTCTCAATAGGCTTAAAATGATTGTGTGTGTGTGAGTGTGTGTTTTTGGGGGGGGGGGGTTACCCAGTTACCCAGCAAACAATTCGTCATCAAACTTGCCCGTTTGCATCATCACCTATCATCAATTATTTCAAGCAATTTGCTCTGGTACTTGTTGCCAAGAACCTGATTAAGTAGAATTTCAAATGAATAATTTATTTACCTAAGCCTGAGAGCATGAGAGAGTGAGATGCAAAGAAAGGGGTCAGAAATCCAAAATCAGAGACGCAAAGAAACAAGATCGGAGATGCCAAAAAGGGCATCAAGATTAAGCAGAGTGCGAGTGTGATCAAGATCGGACTGAAACAAGATCGGACTCACCGGCGGTAGCGATCAAGTCTGGAACACAAGGGTGTGACTGCGACTATGAGAAGCGAATAGTGACGGAGAGACTTGGAGGCTGGAGGTCTGGAGCTGTAGTCGAGACAGAGTGCGAGTGTGCGAGTCACAACGGCCAACGGAGACAGAGCTGTAGACGACTGGGCTAGCTTGCTAGGGCACTGACACTAAGTCTGAGACTAAGAGAGTGTGAGAGTCAAGAGAGTGAGACCGTGAGACTGTGAGCGAGAGACTGAGTGAATGGACGACTGGAGGTCTGGAGGAGTCTGGAACTAATGTAGTGTGTCTGTGTGTGGCTAAGTCAGTGTGCAATGGATGACGGCGTTTTGTACACTGGCGGGGCTCTTTGGCATTTTGTGAAGTTTTTTTTTTAAAATTAAGTAACGGGTTAAATGGGTGGGTACGGGCACCCCGTGGGTGAACCCGTACGGCCGTACCCTGCCCCGTTAAATGTGCTACCCGCCCATATTAGATCCGCCCTTCACGGGTTCCAATTGGGCGGGTTCAAACAGGTTAAATAGTACCGGGTCACGGGCGGGGCGGGCGGGTTGGCTTTTTTTGTTCACCCCTACTTCGTACTGAAGCAAGGTAGCAGAACAACACACAATAAAAGGCAGGAAGTAAAGAGGAAGAGAAGAGAGAAGCTCTGAAATTTGGTCAAGAGCTTGATACATCTTCCTCAATAGTGGAGCATGGTATTTATAGGTTCTAAATGACAAGGCCCTTGTTATCTCAAGCAATGTCGGACTTCTTTGCCTTCATTGTGTTAAACAATGTGGGACTTCCTCTTCCTTTTAACACACATCTACATATAATTCCAACAAGGCACGTGCCAAGAACTATTAATAATTTTAGCGGTGATTGCTATTTAGGATTTGGGTTCAGTCCAATTGCTAATGATCATAGGATAGTTAGGATCTATTCTGAGCTTGATGTTTGGGCTAGCCGAGTATATGTGTATTCATTAAGCACTGGGTCATGGAAGGAAATTAACTTCGGGGATGACTTAGAGGGGTTACAACTTCGTTCAGAAACTGTCACTGCCAATGGATTTATATTTTGGCCTGCTATAGAGCCAGGTGGAAAGGAGGATGGAGAAGATGATACTGAGGTGATAGTTTTTGATATTGATGTGGTAATTTCATTTGACATAGCATCTGAAGAGTTTACATGTTTACAGAAGCCTGCAATATATGATTCGGGTACTAAGCTCACCTTGTACGAGAACAAACTTGCTATACTTTATCGTACTACGATTGGAAAATTCAAATCTTCTTTGATTGATTTTTGGGTAATGGAGGAGGCCCCAGCTGCACACGCGGAGAAATGGATTTTGACTAAGAAATATGTGATAGGCACCGATTCAAGCATTGGCATGTTGCGTCCATTCTGTATTTGGAGGAATGATATTGTATGCAATGTTGAAAAAATGATACCGACAGTTATCGCCGGTGAAACCAAGTGTGCACAGAACATGTTAACGGTAACAGCTCTATCTTTGGGAAATCTCAGCACTTTTAAATTGAAGGAATTTATTATTCAAAGATATGGTGATAGCTATTTTCGTATTTTCAACAATGTAGAAAGTCTTGTACGGGTTGGCAACATCCACGTTGAATAGTCTTTGATCCCAAATCCTAGTCAGTACATTTCAGATTTATTGTGGTCAAGTACTTCTGGTAGAAAATGAATATATGATAAGTTTAGATCATTGTACTGTATTTATAGACATTGATGTCTACAAGTTTTCTGTTTTAATCTGGTTGGCTTGTGAAATTGCCTATTGTAGTCAGATAGAAGGTGTATTTTGTTATGAGATTGATCTCTACCACTGTTGATTAAAGATTTAGAATTTGATCTGTTTGTTTTGATGAATGACTGACTAGTAACTTTTGTATCTCTTAATTACAGACACTTGCTCCTCTTTCATGTTACATTATATATAACTTAATCTTGTACTTCTTATCAATAGTGTGAATTATCCATAAATATGTATTCACGGGTTCTTCATGTAAAATCTATTTAACCAATTTGATTAGATAAAGCCAGTTAGTTAAATTAGTTAATATGATATGTTCTTTCTAAAACACCCTAATCATTTTCTTAAATTCCATCATTCTCTCCCTTACTTGTTAAGGGATTATCAAGAGATGTAATTTAAAAAAAAATAATTGATAAATATGATAATTAGATGGTATATTTACGATCAAAATCCAACTCTCCTATCATGTTCTATGTTAGTTAGTATTATGAATCCAAGCTATGACAATTCATAGCTGTGAATTATACATCTGTTATGAATGTGCCATGTTACATTTGATGTTATTAAATAGTTTGGAAACAGTGGACCATCCTTGTCTTCAGCAAACTGCTTCAAGAAGACGGGGACGATGCCTTTCTACGACACTAACGAACGAGGAAGCCAGATTTCCCACCACGTTTAGTTTAATTTTTTGATGTGGGGCTCATCAATCTGAAATTACTTCTCTATGTGATTTTTTATTGGATATCGATTATCCTTAAATTGTACCAACTGACAACATACACAATAAAGAGTCTTAATCCCAAATATTTTTGCATTACAGCTTTTATTGAATGTATGGCAGTTTGGAAGTGGATCATTTGACTTTACCTGTGATGTCCTTTAGAGAAGTTGTCTACAGTTTGGAATCGGATCATTTGACTTTACTTGTGTTTTTTGACTTAGTTTTTGGTTTTTTCAAGTGAAATCCTAGGGCATTGCTAAAGTACGTTTGATTACCATACCTAACTTTCAAACTCTCCTGTGTTTCTTTAGCATAGAAAGCGAAGAAAAAATGTTCAACAAAAAGTAAAGCGTCCAAAACACAAGTAAACTCTCTGCATAGCAGAGAATAGGCGTGCGCGTACACACACAAATATATATATATATATAGAGGAATGTAAAAGCAAGAGAAAAGGTTCAATGATTCTTCCTCTTCGAAGGATTTACCCAATCCATCCCCTTTTTGGCCAGTTCATCATGTTGACTCAGCTGTTCCAGTTTTTCGGCCGATAGAACTTCTCAAAACTTCTCATATTCTAGCCATAGTGCATCTGCTGATGAATCTTTGACATTGTTGATGGTAATCTCCATAGCTGACAGTCGATTCAACGTGTCTTGTCGCTTGGAGTCTAAGCGATCTCCAATCTCCTGAAGGAATTTGCTCAAATCGGGAGGTGTTGTGTAGACTTTTCAAATTCTTCTCTTTCTCAATATGTTGAAAATCGGCCCACAAATCATATTTAAGCATATTATATCGTTACTTATTCTATGCTGGTAATCATAAATATTCGTTATTCCCATCCTTTTTTTTCCGAATGAGAAATTTTATTGCTAGCTGGTATGATACAGGGGAAGAAATTACTAACGAATATTTTGATATTATTAAGGATGGGAATAAATAGAATGTTATTCCCATTCTTAATAATATCAAAATATTCGTCAGTAATGATCAATGAACGTACAAGTGCGAGCCCAGCGGTCCTCTCTTGAGGAATAGTAATCAAATGCAAAACCCTTTCATCTCTTAGAAATTAAGAAAGATATTTCGTCTTCAGCCAAAAAAAACACAACTTTGGTCTTCCAGCTCCATCCCCGTCGTATTCGTTGCCGATGTTAATGGATACCGACGCCCCATTTCTTCCTCAAGAGCTCATCACCAACATCCTCAAGCGTCTCCCTGTGAAATCCCTGCTCCGGTTTCGATGTGTCTGCAAACAGTGGAAAAATCTCATAAAGACCTCGTCTTTCATCGCAGACCACCTGCAACACTCCAGGAACCAAAACCCTCAGCTTATTTGGCATCGCACTGAGGTCCAAGGATGTCGACCCCTACAAATGCTGGATTACAAGTCCAGAGTCTTTCAAGTTCTGCCCTCGCCTTCGATGTCACTAAGGACTAGGATCGTCGGTTCCTGCAATGGCTTGCTCTGTGTCAAATTCTACCGTAAATTTCCGACCCTTCCTTTCCTTATATTGTGGAATCCTGCCACCAGGGAGGCCTGGGAGATTCCCCAACCAATTAATAATATTAATAACGATTTCGGAGTAGGATTTGGGTTCAGTTCAAGTGTTAATGATTACAAGATAGTGATATCCGGTGCAACTCAGTTTTTTCGTGATGAGTATATTCGAGTAGAAGTGTATTCACTAAGCACAGGGACTTGGAAGGAAGTAAAAGTTGGGAACTTTGGGGGTGTAGGGTTTTATAAGGATCCACCTGTGACTATCAATGGAGCTATCTTTTGGTTTGGATGTCAGCCATCTGAATGTGAGAAAGATTATGAATCGATGGTAATTTCATTTGACTTGTCGATGGAAGTTTTTTCACAGATATCACTGCCGGTTGGTGATGGGGAGGAAGACTATGAGTTTGGTTCATGTGATAAGCTTACTGTTTATGAGAACAAACTTGCCATACTTTCTCGTGCTGTGATTGGGAACTATGAATCTTTTGTGATTGATTTGTGGGTGACGGAGGAGGATACAGGTACATCTGGGGAGAGATGGGGATGGAGTAAGATATTTACTACTAGGACCTTTTTCAACGCAGTTCCATGCTGCATTTGGTCAGATGAAATTGTTTTCGAAGTTGTTCATCGTAAGCCCGAATATTTTATGCCCAAATTTGGTAAGCCCAAATATGATGAAACTGCTCTATATCTGCCCAAATTTGCAAGTTTAGTTTTCTTTTTTTGGTTCAAGGACTTGTGTAAGGGAAATTTGTGCAACACAATTTAGATTTATCTGACTGTTTTTGTAGTCCTTGATGCCCTTTAGATTCAGGATGAGATGCTTCTAGCTTGTTGTATTTGTTCTGTTTCTATCATCAGGTTGTTTAGTGTTCTTCCTATGTTGGCAACATCCCCATCCCTTGAGAACTATTGGGAAATTTACAATTAAGTCTCAAATAGGAGAATTAATGAATAAAAGGTTCCAAAGATTTAAAAAATTACCATGAGGTCCCAAGAGTAACTGTTGAGGTTGTTAATGAAGGCTGGTGAGGTTGTTAATGACAACCTCAGCAGTTACTCCTGTGACCTTATGGTAATTTTTTGAATTTTTGGGACATTTTATTCATTAATTCTCCTATTTGGGACTTAATTGTAAATTTCCCAAAACTATTTACACGGAAGAGAGTTATTTGGTCTTATTTAAACATGGTGCTTATTTGGGAACCATTCCTAAATTACGTTGCACACAAGCCGATACAAAACTCTTCTCACATACTTATCTCGGTTTGTGTGAAATCACTCTCCCAATTGTCTCAGTTAAAAATTTTGCATGTGAATATACAATTTTATTTATAATTTATTATAGGGTTAATTTAATCTTTGTTCCTTCAAGTATACTCTCATTTCGTCTTTGACCCCTTAAGTTTAAAATCTGCGGTTTTGATCCCTCAAGTTTCATTTTATTTAAAACATTAATCACTGTAATATAATAAAAATATAGACCATTTTACCCTTTAAGCGACCTAAATCACTAATTTTAAATTTAAAGGATCAAAAATTATATTAGCCCCTTTATGATGTGTTAACTTTGCTCTCATGCAATATAATATAAATTAAATAAATATAAAGGTGAAAAGTTGTTAAATTTTAAAGAAAGTTTAATAAGTTGAATGTTTTTCTTAGTGTCTATGAAACAAGTTAAAAATGATTTATAGTTAGGACCATAAGAGCACTTTGCATATTTTGATTTGTTTAAGGATTCCATTGTGAAAATGAGTCAGCACAATTTACAGAGTCTGTTTGGTTCAGTGTTTCCAAGGCCCAAACACACATTCAACATTGTTTTCCATAAAACGAGATAATCTCCTCCACATATTTATCTCAACTTGTATAAAAATACTTCTCTAACACATTTCTAAATGTGTCCATTGTTTATTGCAACGGTTTATCTTTCTTTTCCCCCCTCAATGTGCATTTGTGCCATTTATCAAATTTAATTATTTTATACCCTTTTTAGTTTCATTTTGCCAAGCATTTTATTTGTATTCCCCTGTTCGTTCTTCACTTTCTCTTATGAGAAAGGCATTCTTTTTTGGGAAATTTACTGTTTGGTCCCACATAAAGGATTTATTTATCAAATGGTCCCAAAGTTTAAAATATTTAAAAAATGGTCCCATTGACAACACGAGGTGTTGTCAATACAGCACATGGTGTTGTCAGGGGTTGTCAAGTGACAACCCCATGCGCTGCATTGACAACACCTC
>JANTPZ010096614.1:0-22021 GCA_025593235.1 Vachellia pachyceras | reverse complement strand
GGGATGTGATGCCGGAATCCTACTAGACGACACAGGAAGCTTCACCGGAGAGAAAAACGCCGGCCCTAACCTGTCGGCAAGGGGCTACGAAGTGATTGATGCTATCAAAACGAACGTGGAAGCTGCCTGCAATGGCACAGTGTCTTGTGCTGACATCTTGGCACTCGCGGCTCAAGAGGGTGTTACCCAGGTATAATTAATTAATACTCCTTAATTAAGCTTTTTCCATAATGCTTCTGTCTAATCACACACACACACATCAACTGTACATAGCCTTAACCTTTACTTGCATGCATGTAAAAATCCATGCACGAGATAGGCCAGTAGAAGGGGTCAAAATTTTTCCATCTCGTCACGATGGGAATTAAAGACGGTTAATTACTTGTGCATGTCTCTTAAGTATGATTAAATTTAACTTTTTTGAGAATTCGATGAATGGTGATCTCACAATTTATATAATATTAATTATATATAAGTGGATTCCAGGTCATTTTCACAGCGTATTAAGAAGTACCTAACTCTCATGTTTGTTTTTTCCCTTACATTTTTCCATCACTGTTATGAACTGTTGCTTTCACGTACACTTAGCTTTCTTCCGCACTTTCAGTTATCACCTTCCCTTTTTTTCTTTTCTTATATGAAATTAATTAGTGTTTAATTTGTTGATGTCAATTCTCCAGCTGATTATTGAGAGTGGGTCTTTTAAAAAGTCTACCACAACAATTCACTAAAATATGTCATAAATACGTTTCTTCTCCTGCATCACTCACTCGTCATCTTCCTCACAAAATAAAAAGTTTACGATATTCATGTTAATAGCAGCATGTCGGTGCCACTTTAAAATAAATATTCACTCAATAATTTAAATTTTGTAATGTAAGAAGATGTTGGAAATGGATAAGATTTTTCTCACTCAATAATTGAGCGTTATTGGCGTTGTGTGTTGCAGCTTGGAGGACCCTCATCATGGAGAGTACCTCTTGGCCGGAGGGACGCGAGGACGGCGAGCCAGAGCAAAGCCAACAGTGAGATCCCCGGGCCGTCGTCGGACCTCTCAACCCTGATCTCCATGTTCTCCGCCAAAGGGCTCACCGCCCGGGAGATGACGGTGCTTTCCGGCGCCCATACGATAGGTCAGGGGCAGTGCAATTTCTTCAGGAACCGCATCTACAACGAGAGCAACATAGACCCAAACTTTGCAGCCACGAGAAGGGCCACTTGCCCAAGAACTGGTGGGGACACCAACTTGGCCCCCCTTGACCCTACCCCTAACAGGTTCGACAACACTTACTATACGGACCTCGTGGCTCGACGTGGCCTCTTCCACTCCGACCAAGAGCTCTTCAATGGTGGCTCTCAGGATGCTCTGGTTAGGACATACAGTGCCAACAGTGCCATCTTCTTTAGGGACTTCGCTTCCGCCATGGTCAAGATGAGCAGAATTACTCCTCTCACTGGCTCCCAGGGAGATATCAGAAAGAATTGTAGGGTTGTTAATTGATTTGGTGTTCTATTTTTTTTTGTTTCATAAACATAAATAATAGAGTATTCAAGGGATGTATTAAGGTATGTTAATTAGTGGTTTAATTTAATCGATCGTGATTATTAGAAGACAAGGTCTTATATTATTAGTCAAAAAATGACTAAATGGATCTTGTTTATATGTATTTGTATGATTGACACAGCTCATCAAGTGTTGTGGGCAGTGCGTCATGTTTTTTTTTTGTCCTATTATTTTTTTTATGAGGTCAATTTTTTAACCTCTGCTGCGATTCTTCTTGTGCTCCTTATAATGCAGGACGGATCTTTTTTTTTTTTAAAATGGCATGTCTAATTAATTGTAAAAATCAAATTGATTCATTTGAACATTAATAATTACACACGCCAGTATTTTAAGAATTATATTATAGACATCATCCCATGTATTTAATACTCATAAGCAATTGACTTATTTTAAGTTATTTTACAGAGTTTTAACAGGTGAGTATATGAGATAATTGTTATCTTGATTTACATGAAATTGCCTTTTAAAATAATTTTGGGATTTCCCAAATAAGTTTGACCGACAACCTAGCTATGAGGTTTGGCTTGCAACATGCAAGGCGAACGTATATTTTCTTAATGGAAATATTCATATTTGAGGCAATGTAGACATTAAATATGCACAATTCTTTAAACGGATTTGGAATCTTGGTTCTCTAAATTGTGAGAGATACCGTTTTTTACTAGACCTAACCTATTGATAAGTTGTTTTTTAAGCATGGATACCCTCATACAGGCGGACCTTCATAGGTTCCACTGGGTGCAGCCGCACCCCTGATTTCCAGAAAATTAGATAAATATTAATACTATGTGATTTATTTTACACCAACTTATTTACTAATTTTGCACCCACTAAATTTTTGCTCAACTTATTCTTAAAAGATATTAAGAATAAATCCCATTTATTTTCTCAAAAAATAATTTACATCCCCTGAATTAGGGTCCTGATTCCGCCACTGCCTTCATACTTGAGGTGATCATATTTAAAGTATTGTCCTGTATCAAATATGAACATCTCTACTGATAACGATAAGGGTTTAAAATTAATTTACCAGGAAAATTAACCCATTCTGTAGATCCATACAGGTTTAGGTAAGTTGTTTTCCCAGTTGGTCATAAGCTTGACGATACGCTCTTTGTTTGTTCTTGTTTTGGGCTTTGATGAACACAAGGACATTGGTAACATCAAATGCTGCGACGTGGTAAAGTGGGCAACAGCCCAGCACTATTGAAAATCAACAATGTACCAACCTCCACGCCAGAGAATATGCCCATTTTAGTCTTTTCCAGTACCCTGAACATGATTATTTTTAGTAAAGAGGATACACGTATTTTTTTTTAAAAAGTAATGTGTGTGTTTGAGAATCCGTTGGGAGAAATGAGTTACGGATTTCGAGATGATTTTACGGATTTCAAGGTAATTTTATGAATTTTGATATGCTTTTGTTTTGTTTTGTTTTGCATGCACCGTTGGAAAAAATTGTTTCCCAAACATGCACAATGAGTGATTGAATGTTGATTTTAATGGAAGGGTTAACCTTTTTACAGTATAATGAATCAATGGTTGAACACCAAATGAGATGAATGTTTACGTTTAGTACCTAATTATACCTCAAATACGGCAGGGTGCATGTGCCTCCAATAATTTTTTTCGTTACATTAGAATGAGTTGGATCCCAATAACCCAACAGGATCAGGATACACCTCTTAACACAAAGAACGTTCATAGAAATATGTATAGATCGTATCAGGGGTGGACCTGCATATAGTTCTGCGGGTGCAGCTGCACCCTATAACTTTCAGAAAATTAAGTATATATTAGTACTATGTGATTTATTTTGCACCCACTCATTTGTTAATGTTGAACGCACTAAATTTCTGCTCAAATTCTTTTTAAAAGATTTCAAGAATAAGTCTCATTTATCTTTTAAAAAAATAGCTTACACCCCTGAGTTAGGATCTGAGTCCGTCATTACATCTGATAAAAATCATCACATAAATAAACATCGAATTTTGAACTCACAACCTGTGCTAATTCACTACCAAGTGGCAAAACTCTATGAGAATACCGTGGGAACATGAGAAAACAACGTGCTCGCCGAAATGGTTAGGCAAAAAAAAAAAGTGCGTTTTCACATTTGTAATGCATATATGAACAAATCTCGCTATAACTGTTTGCTGAAATAGCTCATAAAAAATGCGGCCGCCTTACACATTTCCAACTATATATATACAAACAAAACTCACCGCATTTGTTTGCTGAAACAGTTCACCCGAAAATTTAATGTTCTTCCCCATATTTCCGACGCATGTACAAACAAATCTCATGTTTTCATCAATCCATTAAACAAATTTCTATACGAATTGCTTGACCCAAAAAATTTTTTTCTGCAAGTTGCTATAACGGTTGAAACGGTATTTGGGAATTCATTGGGAAAGTGATTTTACAGATTCTGAGATGAATATGCAATAGGAGTTTTATCTTGACTTGCGTGTAATGTGGTTTGAACGTGCAAACTAAAAAAACATTGTACTGTTGGTGTTGTATTCCTTGGATAAATCTATCAATTTTTCTGCTAGATATGTGCATGTTTGGGAGATCTTTTCCCAACATTGTACGTATATTAAAATCCGTAAAAAAAATCTCGAAATTCATAAAAAATATTTTAAAATTCGTAAATTTTTCTCTCTCGATGGATTCACAAACACATAGCTGTATTTTTACTTAATATAATTATGTTTGAGAACTGTCGATCCCAAAGATTATTTAAATCTCAATTTTTACCATGTTTGTATTTCAATGAAAGAAGTACCAGCCCTTCGCTCATCATCAAACTCAAACTAATCTGTCAAAAATTTCTAAAAGTGAAATAAATTCGTATATAAAAATAAGGTTGTTTAATTTTGTTTTCTCTTGATTTCATGTTCAGCCAAAGTCACGTTAAAAAACTTTTTTTAACTGTGAACGTAAATTAAAATAAAAAAATTTAAAATTTATAAATATATCTCTTAATTGATAAAAAATATATTAAATTCATAAAATTATTTTGAATAAAATCATAAATTTCTTTCTCTAGTGCGATTGCAGGCAATAGCTACGCTGGTACATTGGAGGTTCCATGTGACTCATGTCCCTACTTGCATGCAAGGCTGTTGGGGATCGTCCCAAGCACTCAACCACACAAGATCACAGTGGTCGTTACAAAGGTGACGACAAATAGACCACTGTGATTGAAGCGTGCTTTCCACGCTCCTCATATTCGCGTGCTTCTTCTGTTCTCTCTCTCTTTTTCTCTATCTAATCTAAAGCCACCCCCCGGTCCTCACACTATTCCCTTCAGACACACAGGAGAGAGAAAATTGACAGTGTAAGAGAGAGAAGCAGAGGAAAGAAGAGAGGGGCAAAGGAAGAGTGTTTGTGTAGTAGTCTCACATGTCCTCCATGCCGCTGGGGCCGCACCAGCAACAATCGCTGGCAGCGGCGGCAGCCCTCCAACCTCCACCTCCGTTGCCGGCGCAAGCTGAGAATGACAAGGTACTTGCGTTAAAGAATTATTCTCATTGTATGGAAAACGCCGGTTGTCATCCTCTATATCTCTAACCTTCCTGCGCCTGAGTGGTTTCCGGTTCCTTGGCTGTCTTACATCCAACTAACTAGCTTCGTATGAGCTGAAGTCTGACCGATCTACTGGTTTTTGGTGATTTAAGCTTGTTCAGAGAACGATGCATGGTCGCCGGAACTTTTTTCCGGTTAGATGCCGATCGGAGTGATCACGCGGATTCCTTGAAGAGTGATGCGTATTACCTTGTTTTCCAGAGTATATTGTGAGAAGAGGAAAATCGGCGCTGGATTTTCTCTCTTTCTTTCTGGTCTGTTGTAGTAGATGTTTCACGGTCGAGCTCTTACTGTTAAAATGCAGCCAGCGTACCTTATAGTTTGACGGTCGGGATGAAAAAAAGAAAGGATTCCGACGAAGCGCATATTGCGGATTCCTGTACTTTTATTCAGGCTTTCTTCCCTTTCCCAAATAAGAGAGTGAAAGAGATTCTGATTGGGTACTTTAACTATTTAGAATATATTGAGCTGAGAGTGGCGTTGTCTTAGCCTCTAGGTGATGGGTTCCTGAATTTCAAATCTCCTGCCTCTTTCACTTCCAGAAAATTCCTTTGGTGATAATTTATCTTTAGTTAATTTCCAGTCATCCTTCTCTTAACCTTAATTGTACCGTGATTTTTTGTTTTAGGGTTGGCTCTGTTTCTCTTGTCCGTCATACGGATATGATTATAGTTAGATCTTCAGTTCGTTGCTAACAGCTTATACATGCTACCTCATATTGCCGTCTGCTCTTCTGTTACTTCA
Organism: Vachellia pachyceras; assembly: GCA_025593235.1. Lineage (NCBI taxonomy): Eukaryota > Viridiplantae > Streptophyta > Magnoliopsida > Fabales > Fabaceae > Vachellia > Vachellia pachyceras. The sequence goes on along the minus strand of JANTPZ010096614.1, from coordinate 16,119 downwards.
CTTTCACGTTTTCTGCCAGAGCACTCTCCTGTCAAATTGTTTTGGTATTGGTCTACCTTTTTGTGCCCTTTCCGTTTCTTGCAGTTGCCGTGGATTGTTCCTCAGAGTCTTTTGTTTGCTTCAGGGAATCGATGTCCTTAGATTCTTTCTGTTTGGTGTCTTAATTGATATGAAAGCATCTCTTTGGTATTTGATGCTTTCTTGTGACTTGTTGACACCTGATTTAGCCTTATATTTGTATACGCCCTCTGTAGTCTTTATACTTTCCTCTTCTTCAACTTCGTCTTCTGAATTCTGCCTGAACTTTTCTGGTATTCATTTGATTCTAACAGCTACGCTTAATTGTTGCCCATTTACTTCATCACAAAAAGTTTCTCCAGTCATACTCAGCGATGAGATACTATGTTATTATTTTACTGTTGTTTGCTTTAAGGTATTGCTCCAAGTTTCTTTGCGACATCACATGTTATCATTCAGCAATAGAGTGGGAATTGAAAACATTGACTGCCAGTCAGCTGTGTTTATGCATGTCCATTAGTGACTTTGCCAAATCTCATGTTATCATTGCAAGAGAATGCCTTTTAGACTAAATGAACAACTATACTGATAGTCACAGGTACACTAGGAGCAAACTGTAACAGATAACTAAATGAAGCTAGTAATCATAAATATTGTAACAACAAGAATCTTGTTAACGAATTCTGTATTTGGAGAATTGCCATCCCATGAAAATGTCTATTTCTTGCTTTAAATTTCAGGAAATGTCAGCTACAGTTCTTGAGGGGAATGATGCAGTCACTGGCCACATAATCTCCACCACAATCGGAGGCAAAAATGGTGAACCTAAGCAGGTGGGATGTGTTCATAACCTTTTTCAACCTCTCAATTTCTTTCAATAAAGATATTTTCGACCCTCAACTTGTCTTTAAATAAATATTCACTTCCTTATTTGGATGGGGCTGAACTTCGTTTTTAAGTGGGGGTATCTAAAGCTAATATGCTACTCTTGATGTTCAAGGAAATTTCCGGTGGTATGGTACTAACAGTCATCCCTCTCTCTTCAACCATTTATTTTTTCCCATCTTATAATTTAGGTCTTGAAAGTTATGAAGAATTTATATCGTGTAATAATTTAAGTTGAAAATTGATGATAATATTTATGGATTTCCGATTTCCTGTTTTCCCTATTCCGCCCCTCCCAAATTTTTTACAGTGTTTCTTTTTTTTTAAGTCTCAATTCTTATTAACTTATGTACTAAGGTCTCCTCTGATGCATTTGTAGACCATCAGTTACATGGCAGAACGTGTTGTTGGCAACGGTTCATTTGGAATTGTTTTCCAGGTATGTGTAAATTGATTTCTTGGTGGCAGTTATTCTTCTAAGTATTTTCTGCCTTCTAATATCTCATACTGCTTCCTCTCTGTCATTTGGGGTCTCCTTGACCCATACAAAGGCAAAATGTTTAGAGACCGGGGAAGCGGTGGCTATAAAGAAGGTATTGCAGGACAGGCGGTACAAGAATCGTGAGCTGCAGTTAATGCGCTTGATGGATCACCCAAACGTCATTTCCCTGAAGCACTGTTTCTTCTCTACAACCAGCAGAGATGAACTTTTTCTCAATTTGGTTATGGAATATGTCCCTGAAACATTGTACCGAGTTCTAAAACACTATACTAGTATGAACCAAAGGATGCCTCTCATTTATGTGAAACTCTATACATATCAAGTATGAACTCCTTGTTACCAATCTATTTTAAATTTTTTTGTTGCCCATACTTGAATTCTCATAAAAATTGGCACATGATTCTCAGATCTTCAGGGGACTAGCATACATCCATTCAGTACCCGGAGTTTGCCATAGAGATGTGAAACCTCAAAATCTTTTGGTATGTTATCTCTGAGTTGTACCTCCTTGAAGCTCCCAACACATTTATTCTAAATGTATTGCTTATCTGTTATGTAGGTTGATCCTCTCACTCATCAAGTTAAGCTTTGTGATTTTGGGAGTGCAAAAGTTCTGGTAGGTTATAAGATCTTTTGCTGCTCAGTCACAGGCTCTTTTAACCTTTGCGTGCATGTCCAGTTGTAATCAAGTCTGTTTGTGAATGTGATGATGACCATAAGCAAAAAGCCATTGAAATGTGAATGCTGCCAGAAATCCTGGCCTCACATTTTTTTGGCTGAACACTTGATCCTACATTTTCCCCATATCATATGAACAGTTGTAATCAAGTCTGTTTGTGAATGTGATGATGACCATAAGCAAAAAGCCATTGAAATGTGAATGCTGCCAGAAATCCTGGCCTCACATTTTTTTGGCTGAACACTTGATCCTACATTTTCCCCATATCATATGAACAGTTGTAATCAAGTCTGTTTGTGAATGTGATGATGACCATAAGCAAAAAGCCATTGAAATGTGAATGCTGCCAGAAATCCTGGCCTCACATTTTTTTGGCTGAACACTTGATCCTACATTTTCCCCATATCATATGAACAGTTGTAATCAAGTCTGTTTGTGAATGTGATGATGACCATAAGCAAAAAGCCATTGAAATGTGAATGCTGCCAGAAATCCTGGCCTCACATTTTTTTGGCTGAACACTTGATCCTACATTTTCCCCATATCATATGAACAGTTGTAATCAAGTCTGTTTGTGAATGTGATGATGACCATAAGCAAAAAGCCATTGAAATGTGAATGCTGCCAGAAATCCTGGCCTCACATTTTTTTGGCTGAACACTTGATCCTACATTTCCCCCATATCATATGAACAGTGAATGGGAGAAAGGTTCTTGGCCAGAATACTTGTGCATTTTTATTGACACTTTAACCATTTATCGACATGATAAAATTGCTGTGTTGGGTCTCAACATATAATAATACAAACTAGCTGGGGCCCCTGTACATTGCATAAGTATGAGGAATGAATTTTTCTGCCGCATGTGGATAGTGCTGCTTTCCACAGATTTTATATTTTATATTTTTTTATTTGATTTAATCAATTACAATTTTTATCAGGTCAATGGTGAATCAAACATTTCATACATATGTTCACGTTACTATCGAGCTCCAGAACTAATATTTGGTGCAACAGAATACACGACTTCTATTGATATTTGGTCAGTTGGTTGCGTCCTTGCTGAGCTGCTTCTTGGTCAGGTTAGTAATATTGTAATTAAAGCTGTTCCCTTTTATTTTATTTCACATCCTGGATTATTGATTATATTGAGTTTACTTCTGATGATTTTCGAATGTTTCTTTAGCCATTATTTCCAGGAGAAAATCAGGTGGACCAACTTGTGGAAATCATTAAGGTGACTTGGTTTTTATGTTGATGACACCATCGTTGGATGAGTCTAGTTTTAGAGCGATCATTGTTTGGGTTTCTGGTTGTAGGTTCTTGGTACTCCAACTCGAGAAGAAATTCGTTGCATGAACCCTAATTATACAGATTTTAGATTCCCTCAGGTTAAAGCTCATCCATGGCACAAGGTAAAGGCATATGGTCATCCATTTTTCTTTTGATGTGCGATGCTGGAAATATGGTTTTTGAAATGGAGACCCAAAAAAAACTGTCAAGCTGAATGTGAAATCAATTCAAGTAAATGAAGATAAGTGAAACAATTGCCTACAGATTCTGAGGATTAACATGATGCATTTGTTATAGCCATAAATTTTCATTGGCGTTTAAAACAAGATATATTCTTAGAACTACCTTTTCCTTTGTTTTTGGTGTTTGGTGCATTGCACTAATTGCTATTCCATGGTTCAGGTTTTCCACAAGCGAATGCCTCCTGAAGCAATTGACCTTATATCAAGGCTTCTCCAATATTCGCCCAGTCTTCGCTACACTGCGGTGAGTAGGACAACCCATACTACCCCTCCCCTCCTCAAGTGGAAAAAATTAGAAAAAGAAAAGAAAAGAAATCCAACAGGTCTTGGCATGTCTTTCTATGTTGTTTTTGGTTGACCTTGGGCTTTAGTATTTTCTCGATTGAATTGTGTCTATTACTAATATATTCTTTTAATTTAAATTACTCTTCTAAAATTCCTTTTATTCTCAGCAATAGCTTTTATTGTTTCAGCTGCAAGCATGTGCACATCCTTTCTTTGATGAGCTCCGGGAGCCCAATGCCCGACTACCCAACGGCCGTCCACTTCCCCCACTTTTCAATTTCAAACAGGAAGTATGTAGTTGATTTTTTCTCTATCACATGTGATGTATGCAAGGCAATTCCAATGTTCACCATTAATGTTCATAATGCATTTTTGTTAATGTCCTTGCTTTCTGCGTGCTCTATGCTGAAGATTCTTAGATTTCTCATATCTCTAACAATAGTTGCCCTTGAATGTAACATATTTGACAAGTTTCTTTGCTGATAATGAACATTAATTGTGGTGTTTTAATTGCAGCTGTCTGGAGCATCGCCTGAATTGATAGATAGGCTCATCCCAGAGCATATTAGGCGGCAGATTGCTCTCAGCTTCCCTCATCCGGCTGGTACATAGATGTAAAAAGACATCAAAGGAGTCAGCTATTCTAGTAATTAACATGTAATTAAAGGATGGAATCAATATAACTAAAGTTTATGGCCTAATATTCTTCACAGTCCCTCCTCCTATGAAGGTGTATGCATGTACTGGCTGCTCAGCATTACCTGGAAACCGGTTCTTTTGTCTACCAGTTTAGTAATAGAAAACTATTCCCTACATCTGTACATTATTTTTGGTCAGATTCCAGAAAGCTAGGAGTATAAAATGGATCGTGTCTATATATTTAGGGGTTGCCAGAGCCCACCAAATGTTGAAGGGCCTCGGTGGTATTAGTTCCGCTTGCTTTTTACATAATCATAGGCAGTGTTGTGTTCATGTTCTATCCCCTTGCTTGTGACAATTTCTTGGTTCGTAACCAGATTTCTCTTTTAATTATCTATTTCTCCTGTAGCCCTCTTCCTATTTGTCAATTTTTTTTCTGTCTATTCTTACTCTTGTCCGGTGCAGCACCATAGAGGAGTAAAAAATCGTTTCAAAAGGGTTACACAAGGTAAAAAAAAAAAACTTGAAATTTCTTTTCCTTTATTTTTGAGCACTCTTCATGCATCTTTGTACTGGGAATGGAAAAATCTTTGGCCAACACTACTTCTTTGGGTGTCATTTTATCCTATTCACGCCTTTATATTAATGCAAACTTGGTAATTACCTCTGGTAGCTGAAGCATGTTCGTTATAAGTGCACTGTCAAGCTTGCCTGACATGAAGAATTAAAAGAACTGAGAAGCATCATTTTTGGCAAACAAATCGAGAAATGAACGCTTCACTTCTTTCAGGTTAGCTGGAAAAGAATGAGTTGATTGCACGCCAAACCATAGTAGTTCACTCACTGTAGCTGGGGAAGTAGAAATGCTTGGAACACATGATGTTAGAAAATGAAATGTGAGCCCTCGAAAATCAAAGCTTTCTTGCAGGATTTGAGTATTGTTGGACTCAATAGGATGGGAAGAGTGGTCTTTAATTGAGAAGTTTTAAGGTTTGTGAAATTTTCATAATATTTAGCGATGTGGGATGGTAATTTAAGGATGTCATTTTTCGTTTTGTATCTTGAAGGTGAGTTCAAGTTCATTACAATGATGGAAACGATGTTCCTCTCACCACATTGGCCTTGGTCCTTCTTTGGTGTAACAACTAACAGCACCTTTGGTATGGGAAATAAAGTAATAGTAATAGTAACATTCTCAAACCTATACGATGCCTCTTCCATTGTTCCTTCTCCTGGTAGCCTTCTATGTTTTCTACAGCACAACCTTGAACTCTTCCTCAATTTTTCCATACGACAAGACTCAAGAGAACAACGACAACATCGATGGCGTAAAAACATTTCGTAGTTTATTTTTTCTTAACAAACTTCAGAAAGAGATGGACACAAAATGCATAAAACAATTTGATCAACTTTAATGAAAAAAATGTATATGTAACCTATTCTATTCCTCTCTGTAACATATTCTCTCTCTTATCGCAGTGCATCCAATAATCTTCGTTGGCTGAAAATGAAAATTGGTTTCACAATATTTTCATTTTCTTTTTGCCAATCATATGAAGGCAATCCTCCTCTTCAAGACATTGGTGAACACTAAAATTTATAATTTTATGTGAATATAAGCATTTTTCTTAAAATGTCAGTAAATAAATGATTAAGATTAAGGAAAATGACAAAATTGGGAGAATAAGTGAGGTTCTAAGAAAGAGAGTGGTTTATCAAAAAAATTTAATGACAAATAAAAAGCATAAACTTCTTGTTATTTCATGTATTGGAAACTGTAACAATATGCACCATAAATCTATATTTTGAAATTTTATAATAATTCCTCCAACAAAATATCATTTTCCCAAAACTTTGTAAATATGTCAAAAGGCAGGGTCATTTTGGTAATTAAAGAATATAAATCTTGCACTAATTACTCCGCACTGTGTGTCTATCTTACAAACTCTCCTGAGTCGTTCATTCGGGAAGATTTCTCTCTCCCTCTCTCTCCCAGGGTTTTAGCTCCGATTTCTTTATACCCGAGGGCATGGCGGCGATGAGAGCGGCAGTGGCGGCGCCTCGCGGTCTAAGGCGGCTATTCTCAACCACTGTAACTTCAACCTTCGTGCCTCCTCCGCCCTCGGCGGCTGCTCCTGCTCGAGAGATGGCCGAGCCCAGTCCCAACCTCTTCGTCTCAGGTTTGTCTCCCGTCGTTATTTCTTTTGATCTTGTTCAAGAGTTTTATAATATTTGGCGTTTTATATCCGTGTCCCATTTTGAAGTGGGGCTCTACTTGCACTTTGCCCCTTTTGGTTTGATCTTTTTGGATATTGCCCCCTTTTGCATTTACCTATCTGGAAATAGCCCTTCTTGCGGAAAATAGCTCGAGGCAATAATCTACCTAATTGAATGAACTGGAGACGTCCTGGCACATTTTAAATCTGGTCGCAAAATGAAGATGGTGAAACCACAAAGTTATTTGATATCTGCACTTAGTTGATGATACGCTTCGTTCTAATGAAAGATTTCCCCCTATTCCCATTGCTGTGAGGTGATATTTGGTATGCATATCTTAATTCTGCAAGTACAAATAGGAAGTCATACGCGTTGACGTTGAATTAATGAGATTATAGCTAGTTACTGTAAAAATGTTAAATTGTTGTGACCCCCCCCCTCCAAAGAAAAAAAAAATTTGCGACAGTATCATTTACTCGCTCTTTTTTTGTGTCAATGTTAAGTCTGTGAGCTTAACATTTTGTTATAATCGGATAAGAGTTTTGATAGATTAGGGTAAATAATTCATTTTTCACTCAATTGTGCTGCTGGGAATTGCAGAGACGTTACAAGTGTCTGCTGCAATGCTAAGATTGCTTTCTTTATACAATATTTGTCACTTCAAGTATTTGAGTTTTGTGTTTGTAATATTTTATATCTATCACACTTTCAGGGCTTAGCAAACGTACTACTACAGAAAAGCTGCGGGAGGCATTTTCCCAGTTTGGTGAAGTTGTTAATGGTTTGCGCTGCCTCCCTATACAATTTAGGCTATGAACAGTTTCAGTGTATCACTAAATGCAGTTTTGTTCAAAATTGTGCCTTTTTTTTAAATAACCATAACAGTCCCTTTTGTGGCTGTTTTCAGCTAGAGTGGTGACTGACAGAGTATCAGGTTACTCTAAAGGGTTCGGCTTTGTAAGATATGCCACCGTAGAAGAAGCTGCAAAAGGCATTGAGGGCATGGATGGAAAGGTATGCCTGGATCCGAACTTTAATTCTAAGCTTGGAATTGGACTTCTCTGGAGAGAGATAAGGAATTTACTTTTGAGTTTCCTGTGTCCATGTCTGGATAAATAAACATAAGTCAAAGTTTCAACATAATGTTGCCTGAAGATGCCAATGCCGCCTTCCCTCACCTGATGTAGAGAACTTTTGCGCACTCATCTAATGATGACATGCACCCAAGTCTCAGTACAACGGAATTGTCGTTTCTCTACTCTCACTTGGGATTCAATATATAGCTTTGAACAATAGGATAATTTTTGATCCTGGTATTATAATGTGAACGTTTTGGGTCACATATGCTAGTGGACATAGCAATGGTAAATACAACGGATATAAACGTGCTGTGTGATTGAAAACATAAAATTTTTATCATGGCCTTGCTCATTTTAATTTCTCTGCTGTACTGCTTTTGTGTTCTTGGTCTTAGCTTTGAGTTTGGCCTGTTTTGCTAGACAGATATTGATATTCTTGGTTGCTATTTACTCATCTGTAAATCTACTCACTTTCTCCTTCATTGTATGCAGTTTCTGGATGGTTGGGTTATATTTGCCGAGTATGCAAGACCAAGACCACCACCGGGACAACCTGGACAACCTATGCCTCCTCAGTATGGTCAGCAGTGATTCCTATTATTTATTAACATGGTGATTGTACCTCATTGAATTGGTGTTACATTGGCTGATAAGAAGGAAAAAAACATTATTTTCTAAAATCATGGGAATCTTCTACTTCCTCAAAGTTTTGCTTGTCTGTTATGGGAGATTAACCTTATGAACTGTTATTGGAATGCAAAGATTTTGACACGTTGTAGTGGAATATTTGAGTTAAAGCAGGAGCTCATGCGAAACCTTGAGCCTTTGGTGGATATAAATTTGTACTATTTGTTCACTTCGTCGTCGTACCAGCTACCAGGTCAATGATATTTTGATGTGAAACATGATTATTGGTTGCTTCATTTCTACATGTATTATCTTGGGAGCCGAATCACTCGATGGAGAAGTGATGGCTTATAGAGCTCTGGTTTTTTCCCCAATGGTTCGAACATGTTTTTCTGTTTACTACAAACTCTTCTAAATTTAATTGAGAGAGAATGATAGAATGAGATGTGAAATGCAGCGCTTCCCGTGATGATCAATTAGTAACTTAGCTCCAGTTAGTGCTATAAAAATTCACCATTAAACCCCCATTTCTCGTCTCACAACTCGTAGGAGTTTCTGTCATCTAAGTAGAGATCACCTATAAATCAATTACACGAGTTTCCGCCGCCAAAGTGGAGTTTTTGTTATTCTTTTCTTTTTTTTTAAAATTTTTTCATGAGTATCGGATTGAGTTAAATTTTAGTGTTGCTTTTTGAAAATGGACTTTTACATTCACACAAATTTGAACTGAAAATTGTGTTTAAGCTGTCAAAATTTCTTTCTCCAAGAATAACGCCTGATGCATAAATATGTATTTGAAGTCATGTTGGATTATTGTAAGAAATGAATTATTATTTTCTTTACCAAAAAAAATTACTTAAAACCATTGAAATATGTGAAGGAGCCCAATGTAAAATTGGAAAACATAAAAAAACCATTGAAATTGTGGCTGTAACATAACTCAAAATCCATCGGCAAAGCCTTCACCCCGAAATATCTCTCTTTCTCTCTCTACACACACACACACGAGTGTTTGTGTGAATATATAGACACAGGTCCAACAACTGTTAACAGGTGTTGGCCACCTAAACTCCGTCTCCCAATCACAAAAGTTCCGTTTGGTAAGCCTGTTGGCATAACGAGTACGTTTATCGAGACACTTTTTCTCTTCCATAAACTATCTCGGAGTGTTCCGTTTTCCAACTGCTATCCAAACCGAGCCAAAATCTGTCTAGTCTACCTTCGACCTTCTTTCTCTCCAATGGCGTCTTCCTCTCCACGTCCCATTCCTTCTCCAGCCACCTCTCTCTGACCTCACCTAAGGGTTGAAGCAGGGGCATCCATCCATGAAGTTCTTGTTGGAATTCGCCTCCTGCTGCGGCCCCGCTCCCCCGCGCTCTCCCTTCCCCGTGACCTTCTCCTCCTCCCGCTACGGTGAGAGACGGAGGTCGTCCGGGTACCTGCATCCGGCGCTTAGGACTCCGCCTTCTCGTCGGTCTTGCCGTGCTCTGAAGCGGAGGAGGCTGGCGCGTCCAGTTGATTGGAGGCCGACTCTAGTACCCATTTGTGAAGACAACGACGAGGAGGAGGTGGCGGCGACGAGATTGGACAAACAAGGGAAGAGGAGGAGCGACGCCTCCATGGCTCTTCTTTACGATTACGATTCCAGGTGATGATTTTTTCCTTAAAAAAAAATTCACTTTCAATCTTATACAACAAATTTAATTTGATTAGCAATGTTTAAGTATGGGATTGAGAATGAATGAGATGCAATGAATAAGGGTTTGTTTCGGGAGAGGCAGTGGTTACAAGATGATAACAGAATTTTATCCTATGCCATACATGTTCTGATCACTCTCTGTTTATCCATACTCAAGCGGGATGGATCATCATCCAGCTCCGGCTAATCCTGTAATCAAGGAGGAAATCGAGTTCTTCCTTTATTTTTTTCCAACCACATTCTGAAAATGAAATTGCGAACTGTAAATACATTTGGTGCCATTTAATTATCTGCAAATCCGATTGTCAAGTCTCTCCCATAAGGATATGCTTGGAATGATCAATGTGGCTTTGTTTCTTTGCTTCTCTCTTCCTCCTTCTACTGTTTCAGCGCTTTCTTATACCATTAAGTTTAAAATTCCTGTTCCTGCCTTCCCTCTTAACTCTCTCCTTACTGCTTTAGCTTTCTTAATTCTTCTTCTTGTTTGTCATAATAAAATTCTATGGCAAAGCTGTAGCAATGAAAATGCAATAACAGATCTGTTATATAAAAAAAGTATTGTTCACGGAGCGCAACATTTTATTTTATTTTTTCTAGGGTAAGATTATTTTTTCTAGAAGCAAGCATTATATTTTTTTTTTGTGATCTAGGGTAAGATGGGCCTATGGCCCCCGCGATTCCCCTGATATCCGATGCCTTTTTCTGAGTTCTTAATCTTCTTTCAACTGGATCAAGTAACCCGGATAACCGACTAATCCGGAACGGGGGTATAATTTTGGCATGCCCCTGTAAGATGCTTTGCATTAAGAGCGGGTAATCTCCTCCCAACAAGCACATCTCCAGATTTAAACTAGCATCCGTCTGGATAAGTGTAAGTTGCTTTATCACTTCATCCCAACCATTGTTGGTGAAGCAAGCATTATATTTGATTTTAGGAAAGGAAGATTTATCAAGGAATATACATCAGAACGCATTTTTTTTGGTAATAGAAGCACAGATCCAGGCCCATTACACCCTTATATTTCTGAAAAAGGAAATGCCCAACCTGTCTTCTTCCAAAATTTGCGTAACTTCCGTCAGCGGCGACATCCAGACTGTTCTTTTACTCCTCTGTGTTGAACTAATCGCAGCAAGCTTGTCAGCACACCTATTCCCTTCCCTGTAGACATGTTGAAAATGTACCTTCCAATTCCTCCTAACCACCTCCTTCAATTTCTCTTGCAGGTGTGTATATCCAGTTAGTTGCTTATTCTCCAGACACGATCAGAAGGCATTTTTTTACAAGAACATCAGAATGTATTATCAGTAGGGACAAAACTAAACCATGGTAAAAGCAAACGAGTTTGACAAAAATGAAAGGGTCAAAAGGCCAAGTTAGAAAATCAAAGTTTATATATATATATATCAGCGCCACCACAATTCACACATTGGCGGCACATCCTCCGTTCGACATTCCGGCGAAGGTATCATAGAGCGGTTGGTCCATCGTCTCCGGCAGGTAAAACCCAAGCACCCCCGCCACGATTCCACACGCTGCAAACACTGCAAACGGCAGCCCGCCGCCCAAAACCACCACAAACGGTGCCAGTATTGCCCCCATTTGCACCGCCTGCGTCCCGTATCCGAGCGCCGCGTTCCTCACCACCGTCGGGAATAACTCCGAAGTGTATATGAAGAGCAAATTATACGTGCCCGCCATCCCAAATATACCCAGAACCCCACACGCCATCCTCACCAATTTCCACAACCCCACGTTCACCATCAGGCTCCCCAAGAAACAGAAGAAGCCACTGAACCATAACGTCCCAATCGCTAACGGCTTCCTGCCAAACCTGTCCAACAGCAACGCTGTTATGAAGTAAGCCGGCATCTCCGCCACCGCATTCAGAAAAACTGTCATGTATATGTTGGTTTCCAGATTCACAACATTCAGGGTCAGACCATAGTACACTACGGAGCACAAGAAGTTTATGGCAACGGTGAGAAATAGGCGAGTTCGAGTTAGTGGGGATCGAATAGCATCTACGATCGATCCAGTCACAGCATCTTTGTTCCCCTGCTGCTGCTGTTCCTTGGAGGTTTGGGTACGGCCTCTGGATACGTCATTTTCCGAAGTTTCTTCGTCGAGAGCGAGAATAACGCCGTCGGGCAGGTGCTTGCCGTTGGCGGTGGCGATGTCGGACATGATCTTCATAGCGTCGTTGATTCTGCCTCGGACGAGGTACCATCTTGGGGATTCGGAGATGAACGGGATGACGAGGACGAGGAAGATGAAGGAGGGGATGGAGGAGGCAATGTAGAGAGCTCGCCATTGGCGGAACTTGTAGGCAAGGGCGGCGAGGAGGGCGATGCCGGTGGAGAAGAAATAGAATGTTGACATGCCGGCGGGGCCACGCTTGCTGGGGCCAACGGGCTCGGTGGCGAGGACAAAAGAGCAGAGGCCGACACCGCCGGTGCTGAAGCCGGTGAGGAGGCGGAGGAGGACGTAGATCCAGAAGTTAGGGGAGACAGCCGTCAAGCAGCCGAAGATGGTGTTGAGGACGCACACCACAGTGAGAGATCTTTTTCTTCCCAGGAAGGAATCTGAGAGATGACCGAATATTCCGGCACCTGGAAAAAACCAAATTAAATTCAATACTCGTCCCAAACATAAGTAGCACATAAAATTCAAGTAATTTTTGAAAATGTTCTTATTACCATCCACATACAAATGTATCCCCAGTAGTTTCATTCAGAGCATGTTATAAGAAAAGTCTACTCCAAAAGGGTCAAAATAGAGCAAATTTTCCTCGAACCATTAATGTTCAACCTAAGTTTTTTAACATTTTACCGAGTGAGGCAATATTGTCATGTTTTAAAATTTTTTACTCAGACTCAAAGGAACCTTCCTCTCTGAATGGAAAACTTCCTACCCTTACAGTAAATATTGAACAGCAAATATATTAAAGGAAAAGGCCAAGAGGACCTTGTGGATTGTGAGAGGTACTACAGCCCACAGGGAATGGTATCTTATGATTCATCTTTATCATGAGAGTGAAGCAGAGAGAAAAGTGGCAATGTTTTGGGAGATGAAGGAAGAAAATGGCTAAACGCCGAGAGCCTTTATTGATGAATTTGGACATCCTTGTCCCAGAGTGCCATCCATGCTCTCCGGATTGTGAGAGAGAGAGAAAATGTTTGATAAGAGTTTTTTTAACATTGACCTTTATACTGCTATCTTTTTTGTAATTTGCATGACTGACTCTTATGGAATGCTATTCACTAACCTAGTAAGGCTAGATTCGGACGATAGCCTTGGTCGAAGATATTTGCTCATGTATGTTGGATCTTATGTTTGAGTCTACCAGAGCATCCACAAAGGAAATTTTTTAGTAGGGCATGTTTCATATCATGGAAAGTGTAACTGGGGGAAGATTTATGCACAAAATTTTCAGGTAAAGCTCTATTAGGGACGCCCACTAGATGTCGTCGCCCAAGGGAGTACTAAGGGTGGATGTTCTGTTTGAGCACCAAGCGCTTGTGTCAGACTCATTAGAGATGATCAGGATAGTTGGATAATGGGTTTCTAAAAGGTACTTGGACACGCCACAATAACTGCAACAGAAATCTTGTCAATCCAGGCGGGGTTGAAAGTATGCCGTTCCTTGCAGTTAAAGAATATCCAAATTTTCTTAGATTCTTGAGAAGCGGTTAACATTTTGTTCAAGCCTTCAGGGATCAAGGTCCTACCCATCAGATTCGGTATGAAGTTGAAGCAACTCAACATCTTCTCTATGGAGATTGAAATGTAGAGTTATATCACGGATCTGGGGAAAGTCTTATGTGTGCTGATATTCTGACAAAAGAAACTCACCCACAGAACTCTCATATAAATCTTCTTTCACATGCCCTATCGAGCTGCGAGGAACACCTCCTCCTGATCGATCAATCTTTTGTGAGAGCCACATGTCCATCTTATTTAATTTCCTTTCCCTTTTTTCAAACTTATCTTGTCTCTGTATTTTAAAAAAAAAAAAACACAGAGACACAGAAAAAAGCACCCATCCAAAAAAGCACCTCTCTCTCTCTGTGCCATGCCTTATCCTAACATCTGGTCATCCTGACGCGTAAATCTCCAGTATCCTCTACTTCTAACAAACCTCCGAGTGAGTCATTGATCCTAACACCTGAGGCTCCAGTCTCCCCTGGTTTCATGGCATCTCTCCCCCTCTCTCTCCCCCTCTCTCTCATCTTGCCGTTTTGGATAGGGTTCTGGTGAGAGGTTCATCAGGGTATTGATGCGATCCATCTCCGTCAATGCTTGGGATTGATTCCCATTTCCCAGCCTCTGCCTCCCAACTCCCAAAACGACAGGCCACGTAAATCCCTAACGCAAAAACGACAAACACATTGCACCAATTCTCATCCTTCCTTCTGGTCCCATCCGCCACCCTCTTCTTTTCGTTTAGCTTCCTCATCCCTTCCCCCACTTTTTCACTCTCAACTTTAATCACATACACATGTCATCATCCTATATCCTATCTACCCTTTTACACTCAAATATATTCTCAATCCTTTTCATTAATAAACATATCAAATACTTTCGTGATTAATTAAGAGCATCGCTGCCTTCGACAACGGCTGAATTATTTGACTCTTAAAATACTGCATCATTGAAGTGGTTTTGTTATCTTTCTATTTGTGGATTCTCAGTTAACTGAATTCCAAAACATTAATAACTTAATTATATGTGAATTAATAAAAATAGAGATGATTGTACATGAATCAGAGGATTGAAGATGGAACTGACCGATCATGCAGCCGCCGAAGAAGACGGCTTGGACCAGTCCCACCTTGTATTTCTCTCCGCAAAGCAAACCCCACTCTGCGGCTGTCGAGGATTCCCGACCCTCGACCCACTGCCACGACCCGGGTTCGAGACCTCAAACGCTCGTCGCCGTCGAGTCGCAGCCAGAGCCGTCGACGCACCTCCACTTGGGTTCCAGGTCGGCGAAGATCATGACCATGGTGTGGAAAGCCTCAAGAGACCAGGCGAGGCTCGTGAGCATGAAGTGCCGAAGCTGCCACGGCCCGAACTCGCCGCAGTGCCGCTGGAGCATGTCGTCAATGGAGACCTTCCTCAGTTTGGCATCGCCGGCAGCCTTCGTGACGTCCGCCGGCAGCGGAAGAAGCGGCGATAGAAGCTCGGGTTTCGAGCCATTGGTGGTGGCGAGCATCTCGTAGTCTGGGTCAGGTTTACGGAACGCCTGGATTTCTGCTTCTCTTCCCGGCGAAGATCATGCCCATGGGTTTTATATATAGGACCGAGCAATTGGGTTGAGGAGGTTATTTTTTTTATTTACTGAAAATATTATATTAGCACCATCTGATAATTCTCTAATGCCTCGTTTGGTACGGAGAATTCATTTCGATGGATATGGATATGGAAATGGATATGGAAATGGAGATGGAAATGGAAATGGAAATGAGGTTTAAAAGTATGTTTGGTATGTCATGGAAATGAGGTATGATTTTTAGATGAAAAGACTTAAAAGCCCTTCTAAATTAAAAAAATATTTTTTTTTCACTTTTACACCAAAACTTTAAAACCGAAGGAGTGAAGCTTCTTCGTCTTCAGCTAAAATTAAAATCTTCGTCTTAGCCATCGGGAGTGAAGCTTCATCTTTAAAACCGACGGAGCTTCCACCATTAGCTGGTGTCGGAGGTGGTCGGAGGTGCCATCATCGTTGGTGGGCATCATGCTCGAAGGTGCTCGCCGGTGTTGGAGGTGCTCGCTGGGCGTCATGCTCAGAGGTTGCTGTCTGCTCGCTGGTGCTGATGAAGAAGAAGAAGGGTGCTGGCTGGAGGTCATCGTCATACTCAGAGGTCGCCGCCAAGCTTGCTGCCAATGATGAGCTCGCCGCCGTAGGTCACCGAAGGTCGCCGTATGTCATCGGAGGACGCCTTCAGCAACACC
>JANTPZ010096613.1:0-16880 GCA_025593235.1 Vachellia pachyceras | reverse complement strand
ACTTACATGACTTGTGTGCTTAGCCATCCTTCATATTGATCTTCTAGCATCTGTGGAAGATCCCAATGATATAGGGTTACAAAAGGCTGGATTCCTGATTGAAGAGAAGAACTAAGACTTTTAATGCTATTTTTTGCTGTCTGTAAAAGAAATATTCCTAATGAAAATCTTTGTAACCTTTTTCCAGTAAAGCATCTATGAGATTGTTGTAATACTTTATTCCTTCTGCACTAGGTTCCCCTGTTCCTCCTGTTCACAATTATTTGCACAGAGTTAGCCACTAACATGAATAATGATCTACTACAATTGTATCATAGAGAAGGAAAAAAAGGAGCTTTTTGAAAACGCTTACAACTTACTTGGAAATATTCTTGACCATGATATGGAAAATCTGTAAAAATCCATCCCCATATCTGTCATCAATTGTATGTCATTCTGCGGAAAGTGGAATATTATCAATCACAAAAGTCAAGTGAAAAGGGAAAAAAACAAAAACTTAAGTAAGTCACATCAGCATACAAGTTTAAAAACTCTTTTCACCTTGAGAAACTTCATGGAATTTGTTTGCTATGCAATTTGATTGTCCATTGCTTAAAGTGGGTGATATGTCGGCGTCATCATCTCAAAATTCTCTCATATTTTATAAATGGTGAGTCATCTCATCCTAAATTATTTATACTTTCTTTTTCCATTCATATGAGCATGCACTCCTTGAATATGAACCACTTGAAATTTCTTTGAGACAGGGATTGAAAGGTTGATAAAATAATCTAAATCGAAGTCCCAAAGTATCTTCCTTATTACCTTAAATCTGTGATATTGGTCCACAGCTATGTCTGCGTTACTGAAGTCCAAAATTCTCCCTATCAGAATGCAAAAATGGAAATCAGAAACTTGGCTGTAAAAATCAAATATTTATTGAATGTATTGATTTTGATGATATATTTTGGTTTGCCCTTCTGAACTTTGATCATTACCAGGAAGCCTGGTGAACGTATCCCATATGCTATCTCCTCTGTTTCCTTCATTAACAGCTCCTTCAAACTAAGCAGCACACAGCATTCCCAAGTGATGTCATATCCTTTGTTTGATACTAATATTTCCTTATCTGGATTGAACAATGCAAGGAAGAGTAAGATTCTTACCTGATAGGCTGAAGAAGCAGTTCCGAAGATAAACCCATCTGGAAAATCTCCTCTGCTAATTGATTCTGTCCTCACAGAGAACTGAATTATGAGAAGAAAAGCAATACAAATCCTCATGGTACTTTGAGGTTGAAAAGCTATACAACTATTTGCTACACTTCTGTGAGGTTTCAGGCTGTACAACTTGGAATATATACACGGAAAAACATGCTTATCTAACTTCGCTGTAAAGGTTAAGGCTGAAGAAGAAATAGACAAAAACAGAAGCATCCATGAGCTTACTAAGAAACTGACAATTGGTGCAGGCTAATCCTATATATTTGTTCATATATTGGAATTTGCAGTACCATCAGAAACAGATGAAACCCCATAGAGGCTGAGGAAAGCAGAGGATCATGGAGGAATATGAATGGCACATTTGACAAGAAAGAGATACTTTTCTTTATTTTTTTCCAGCTTTCTTGTTGCAGAAAAATATGGTGGGTAAGTATGAGTGAGTGCGAAGACAGACGAAAAAGCTATATGGGAAACTTAAACATCAGGAAATGGCGCTATCTACATCAACTGTAAAGGTTCTAGTTGCGGGGAAGACACCTCTTTTTGTGTGCTTGTCTCAAGTGACACATACGAGAGGTAGAACCTTCCTGTTTTATAGCTTCCCTGTTTTCTTGGGACGTCTGATTTATTTTGAGGAAAAGACACTCAAACGGCTTTGAATTATTCAAATACTAATAAATTACATTTATTTACCCTTTTCAACTAGATTCTCAGATCCGATCAAATGCAAAACAGGATTGAGTAACAATAACTAAAAATGTAAAAAAATTCTGGTGATAAATAAAACCAGCAAGGTTTTGGAGTATGAGTATACGAAAGAAGGCAGAGTAGAAGAAAAATAAATAAAAGAAAAGGAATTGAAATGGACGTGACGATGATTAGGGAGGAAAGCAAGCAAGAAGGAAAAAAATTAAAGTAATTGTTTTGGATTAAAAAAATGTGTTGGTGATAAGAATAAAAAAAAATGGCAATGTGGGTTTGGTTGGCAACATTAGTGATAAACTCAGGCCACCTACCAAAAACTTGTCCAAGCACCGAAGAATTCGGACTTAAACTTCAAACCATCTTGCAAAAGCAAAAGGGTTGAGTCTTTTTTTTTTTTTTGACCTGCAAAAGGGTTGAGTCTAAAATTTTGATTTTGGATAATATTTTGTTTGGATTCTTATGTGTCACCATTTCTGAGATCAGCTTCGCAGTTTGCAAGTTACCACAATTAAACAAATTTCTTTTTTTACAGATAATGCCTACATGTCAGCATGCATGTGAAGATCATAAACATCGGATTCCTTCTAAACAACTATTTGTAATCCAATTCTAAAAAATTTATGTTTCTTCTTAATCTTCCGGAACGTATTAGTTTGAACAAATTTTGAATAATTCTAATGCAAGGCCTTCTTATATAATGTATTATACCCGTTTGGAAATGCAGTAGAAAAATACTTTTACGCAAATCGAGGTAAATATGTGAATGAGATTATCTCGTTTTACAGAAAAATACTTTGAACATGTGTTTGACTTTTGGAAACGTTATTCCAAACAAGCCCATTGTTTTAAAAATAAGTTACTTATCACCAACAAGTTAATCCAGTTAATGAAAAATTTGTTCATAATTCATAAAGTTGTAAATTCAAATCTAACCGATAAAAAAACTTTGTTGGCGGGTATTTTGTAAATATCCCTGTAGATGCTATTTGAATATGAAGTTTAGAAGAAACCAACCAGCCTAATTTTTTGTTATACAGAAAAAAGAATTACTCATGAGGTAATATTGACTTTTCAGAATGGAAAAGCTGTCCTTACATATTGTTGTATAAGACGACTCAAAAGCTAAAATTGAACTGGACAGGTTCAATAGTACGCTAATAAGATGATAAAAAAGGGTTGAAAGATGAAGTATTACGGTTCTTTGTACAAAAATAACATTGGAAGTACGGTTCCGACCCTTGCACTTTTTCTGGGAGAAGTACGTTTTTGCATTTCATTGGCCGGACTGAGAATAGGGCTACAACGGAACGTAATCAAGAAAGTTAAGAAAATAAAAGTAAAATTTAAGTTAACAAGCTGTTTGACCAATAATTAAAGTGTTTTCTTAAATGTTTGACCAAGTTAAGAATGTTAAGCTGTTTGACAAATAATGGGCATCTTGAATCAACCCCACTTTAATTAGAGATTTATCAAAAATTTAAATTACCATGGAAGACATCAAAGCTCTACCATCAAGAATTTTATACCGTGGCATCTTAAATTAACATGTTGTATGATGGGATCCAAAGCGAAAACAACACATGGTTTTTTCAACAATAAAGTTTAAACGGGTTGATTCCAAAGAGCTCATCAGGAGTAGAACATGCATTTAAGTTCAGAGAGCCCTTATAAATGTACTTACGTATCATCTACTGATAAAATTCTCACACGGTAGATAATTTGAGCTTACTTCTTTGTGTACCTTGAATAAATTCCTGCATTAATCTTTGTTGGCAGCAGCACAAGGCTCTGTTGTGACAGCCCTTGGTTGAACTTCACCATCCTTTGGGCCTTTTCTTTTCTTTTTCTGTTACATAAGGAGAGCACAAAGGCTCAAAATGAAAAAGTTACTCTAAGGAGGAATCCTTTGGGCCTTTTACTCTACCGCTTCAACACATTACTCCAACACAAATCCATTAAACCGACCCAAAACATGAAAGCCCGTTTCTCTCCTTAAACCTTCTCTTTCGGCCTACTTTTATATTGCCTCATCTTCTTTCCTTAATCATTTTTATAATTTATGCAAAAAAAAAATATATATATATATAAAAGTCAATACAATTTCTACAACCAATTTTTTTTTTCACTTTATAAATTAAGCTCAAACGAATTATGAAGTTAGAAGAGAAAGCAGATTGAGGTCTTATATTAGTAAATTCAACCTCCCATTGTTTCTTTATATTGAGAATAGGAGGGAATATATATGTAACATTTCAGTGCCTTGCTCTTAAAATTGTTTTCTTTGGGCATTATCACCCTTACGTTCTTAAAAAGTGTTGAAAGTAAGAGTTATTCGAATCCTTATAAGCTATCATTCCTTACACAACTCAATTGATGTTAGTATGTCACAACCCACTCCCTAAGGGCTCAATATCATTGCTGCCACATCCACCTTAGCCTAACTCTGATAGAGTGCGCACACACACACACACCCCTCTCTTGCTTTAAAAATAAAAATTACTTCATATAAGCGTTGCAACCAACGGCTATTGATTCAATTGGTAAAAAAATTAATCATAAATAACAAGATTGTGTGTTTAAATCACGTTGACGATGTTACCTTTCTCAGTGGGTAATCGGTAAATGTCTCATAAGGTATCTACGAGTCTCATGAATTGGTGTAAAGAACGTATGGCGAGTACAGTTTGAAAAAGGATATCCAAGCTTTTATGATCTCATGAAATGTGGCCATTCTCTTAGCACCAAACTTTGGCGAGGAAAAAGAAAAAGAAATGCCAAAAAAAATTAAAGTGGCAGGTGATAAGACCCACAAGAGTACAAGATCCAATGAAAAGTTCACAAACAGATAAACAAAAACAAAAGGGACATATTTTGTGCTGGATGAATTGAATCCCTTTGCAATATTCACAAAGTTAATTAATTGCAGGCAGTAACGTATAGTTGTTGCTTTCTGATGTGAACCAGTGGTTCTGAGCATTCCTTTCGGGGCGGGGGTGGAGCCATATAATTGTGAGAGACTTGCAACGTCTAAATGAAGAGTTATATATACGTGTGTGTTATGTATGTAAAGCGACCCAAAGCACTTTCACACTCACACACACACTTACACTTGGATTCTCCTATCACACACATGGCCTCTATTCAACATTGCTCATGACATCCTCAATTCCCTTCAAACCAATGAAACAGTGGCGTGAGGGCAATGCCCTTCTTCCCAAGCAACCCAACACACAAATAAATTTATGACACAGAGAGAAACCAGACACTGGATATTTTCATGTCAACGTATTTCGACAACGATATGCTTCTTGTTCTTGTCCTTTTTTTCTCTCTGTGCAGGTGTACATACATTTATATGTACAGGCGTTCTCGTTTCTCATCAGCCAGCCAATTTAACTTCTTCAAACCAGACAAAATTTTTCTGCAGCTGTTTTTTATGGGACCTTCTAGGCCCCTTTTTTCTTCTGGACGGATAGAGGGAAGTAATTAAAACGAGATATGGAAAGTGAAAAAACGAGGAGAAGAAGACGCTGCAAATTGTTAGAGAGAGAGAGAGAGAGAGAGAGAAAGGTCGTGGTGGCAAATGGATTTTGAATATGTGCAATTAATTAGTCATCAGTAGTTACATATTACCTTGTTACATCTCTGGGTACTCCAAATGTTCCCATCTGAATCTGAAAACGGAATCTAACTTCTTTGAAAGAGAAACTCATCGCCTAAACGAATATGCCTACACATGGTTCAACACTTCTCTGCCTATTCTTTTTATGTCCCGTAAGTTTTGGCAATAATGTAGTTGTGCCTCGCAGAGAGAAATCATGCATGTAAGAAATATATAATTATTTCTTTGTTTGTGAGCAATAATACAAATCAGTGTTGCAGAAATATTCTTTCGTTAAGCTTTTCTTTTATATTTTCTGTACATGGCTTGTTTGTCTTAAAATTCAGTGGCCTTTGTTATGTGTCTTTCAAAAGAATCTCACATGCAAATGAAGTATGGTTTAGAAGTTGAAAGAGTCCTCCTACTACCCAGTAAATTAGTTTTTATTTTGTGAAATGAGCTCTCCCTTTCAATTTGTAATTATAATATTAGGGGAAGTCCGTTGGGAGAATGATCACAAATCTAAAGTAAATATGTGAGAGGAATTTTGTCTCGGTAAGTACAGGCATGGTTTGCCTCTTCAAACAAGCCCTTAGTGTTTTCATTGATAGGTCAATGCCATTTTAAGGTTTGTCCATAAAAGATAATAGTCCTATTTGGGATGGTGTTTTCAAGAGTGAGGTAAAATTCCTCTCACATATTTACTTCGTAGATCGTAATAAATCACCTTGAAAAATATTTTCCACCTCTAGCAAGAGACCAAGTAAAGTGTTATGGAATGGAGTTGTTTGGTGCATCGACTGGCCTTTCGTTTTATGTCCTACAGGCTACATCCTTCTACCCAAAAAGAAAATGTCATTTACCAATCAATAAATTGGCTCTGTTTGGATAACCCGTTGGGAAAACGGCCACAGATTTTAAGGTAGTTTATGTGAGAGAAAAAGTGTCTCAGTAAGCGTATCCGTTGGCAAGACGGGTAAAACAAACATAGCTAATATTGGTTTGCTAGTCTGCTGTCAGCCCCTTTTTGATAATAGACATGAAGAATGAAGAAATTAAAGATCATAAAATCTCCAAAGAGATCAATCAGTATGATGGCCATCCTATGTGTACAGCAGAATGAAATAATGGCATTTTGAAGGATATTAAGGATAATGATAAAAGTGCCTTTTGTGAAGAAGACAATATATATATATATATATATATCTGTGTGCAAATTAAGGCTCATTTGTCGAAGGTAAACTCCACTATATCAACCCATTTATTATTAATCACATTCCATGATCCCCAATTATTAATTAACCACCTACTTGACCATATATACTTGAGGCCCACTTGTAGTATTTATAATTAATGTATCTCCAACCATGATTAAAAGGAAACTAAAGCATCAATCCATAAAATACTCGATACAACCAGGCTGCTTTTCTTATGTATTTCACACGCATTTTAGTTTTCAACTTTGAAGTCCACCACTTCTTGTTTATTTCTTTAATTGCATATGCTTCCTGTGGGGTTTTTTTAATTTGCCTTCAATTACTGGACAAGGGAGACGATGGATTGAATGAAACTCTAACACCTAAGAATATTTAGTTCTCTTTTAATCACACTATTTAAGAACTCCAACAATCATATATTAATTGTATTATCAAGTTTAACAAAATATAATTTTATTCACTAATTATCAAATTAAAGGAAAGGAAAAGGTCCATTTAGACTACTTGTAATGCTTATGAAAGCCTATGATACTTTAATATTATTGAAGCAAATAAGTTAAAGTGCATGTCTGGGAGCACCGTTTTTTCAACGAATACGTAAATCGAGACAAAACTATTTTGAAATATGTAAAAATCATATTGAAATCCAAAAAAACCATCTTAAAATCCGTAAAACCATCTTAAAATCCACAAAATACCTCGGAATCTGTAAACTTTTTTATTTCAACGGAATTCCCAAACACACCCAAAATCACTTGTCAATATAATCGGGTGGCCTCCACTAACTTGTATTTTCAAGCTTAATATTTGTATTTTGGGGGGGGGGACCAAATTAAAGATATAGAGATAATAATACTAATTAATAATCATAATAAATCAATTTTATAATGTTGTATAGGTGATGACATGATGTTTAGTTTAAGGTTAATAAGACTGATTTAACTTTACGTGTGTCACATTAGAGTTAGTCATTAGTATCAATCCAACACAGTATAGGAAGATAATCTTAAACTATGTTGTATAAATACACAAGACAAAAATGCAAAGACCAGCCATTTCCTCTTATTATTTCAGAAAACATTATTTTAAAACTTTTATTATATGAATGAAAAGAATATATTTTAGTTTACAAGTACGGAAAACTCCGTTAATCAAGCCATTTTATTTTATAATTACAAAATTCCGGTTAATTAAATTAAACCGGTTAACGTCAACGTCTAAGATATTTTTATTGCTCAATTGGTAAAGTATGATTTCCCTTTTTTTAGAAAATTAATTATTATTAAGCAGGACTATGAAATTGACAAAGGAAAAAAAAGAAAGGTATGAAATTGATGTTTTTTTTTGGATTGCCCACCCGGTCTCTGAAGCTTCGTCCTGACTAATCCAGACTCGATCCGCGTCGCATATCCAGGAAAGGTGGGAATGTCTCCCAACGGTGGCTGCTGCATTTACAAGGCTTGAACTCGAGATCTTGCTTAAGTTGGAAAAAGCCGCTTTCCACTTGATCCAACCAACCGTTGGTAAATTGATGTTTCTTTTTTTTTTTTGAGTGAGAGAAAACTCCCCCGGAGACCCGGATCCTTTCAGACCCAAACTAATCCGGGGTCGCTCCGTGAGGGACTTTCCAAGATTCGAGCTCAAGATTTAACAGATACGTGACGTCTTTACTTTTCATTGTCAACAGTCGAACCAACCCTCCCAGGCAAATTGAAGTTTCTTATTGTGGGTGAAAGAAAGAAATGTTTGAGGGGAGAAGACAATACCGAAACTCATAAAACGGAGCACGTGGAGTGGGCCACACGAGCCCACTGGGCCCACATAAGATCAATAACTATTCTGCAAGTCACTACCCGCCCACTCAAGGAATGGCAGGCTGGTAATTTTATCTATCTTATGGGTAAAATCGGGAATGTGCACCAGATACTGACAAATTTCTGGGAGTTACGTCCATTCCATTTCAAGCTTATATAACTGCGTCCCAAAGCAACAGTCGAATACTCACACACAGCCATCTCCTTCCTTCAATTCCTTCCTCACTTTCTCGCATCAACGAGAATGAAGCTCCTCTCCCTTCTTCAATGGCATCATGCTCTGGCTCTGTAAGTTCGAAATCGCTGAGGAATTTAAGAGTCCCATCTCCGGCGACTCTTCTTTCCTCGCGCTCATAGTTTTCTGAACGAAAGAATAAATTCAATTTAGATAACAGTTATATATACATATAACTCCGTAATTTTGGCCGATGAGGTTCTTAGAATTCGTTTTTTGGTGTGGTTCCGCCACCCAACGTTCCAAAGTTCAGACTACAAGCTCCTCGCAGCCGCTGGTGGAGGATGAGGGGTCGCTAGTGCCTCTGTCTCCCAGGACGACGCGCCACCGCAAGAAAAACGGAAGGCTGGCAACGAAGGCAAACACACCGGAATGGAGGCCATCGCTACGATCTATTTCGGAGGACCACATCGTGCAGCCGAGAGAGAGAGGCGACGCCCGGAACCGCAAGGTGGAACCGGAAAGGGAGGTTAAGAGGAGAAACGCCGACGGTTCTGCTGCTGGGTCAAAGGCTCGCCACCGTAATTACCGCGACGATCACAGGTAATTAATTTCTCTCCTCCCTTCCCTCCTCTTTTATCTTTTGAATTAGATCTAACTTCAAGTCTTCAATCTATCAATAAACAATATGTTATAGTTAAATAAAAAATAGGTTTCCTGGCTTCCGTTTTTCATTCATCTGTAACACACAACACACCCAAAGGATTAGAAACGCTCAAATATCAATCTGAAGGAAGCATCTATAATCTGACGTACCTAGTTCAAAGAGTATGTGTACATTCCTTTCGCTTGAGGGCTCATCATATGCTTTAATTTGTTGAGGCAGTTATTCATATATATTCATCATCATGAATAAGTAGGTTGTTACTGTATAACGACCATCCAAAGATATTGAGGACTCGACTAGGATTATGAATGTTGCTTTAATTTGTTTGTGTGATATGGAAAAGGATCAATTTTAAAATAAGATGTTAAGATGCGTTCTCATCAGTAACCAGAATTAAGGAATATGGCTTCCCTGGATTTTTCTTCTTCTGATAATAAAATTCGTAATTGATGGGAATTATATTGCAGGCGGCTTGCTGCTGCGACGGTCATGCCAGCGTTTTCTCCGACGCCGTTCATGTTCTGAGAATCAAATTTGGACTTTACATATATATACGTATATGTAGAAGAAAGAAAATTAAATGTGTATATAAGAATACAATATTTTGTTTGTGGATTAGGAGAGAAATGAATATGAATAAATAATTGGTATGCATTGAGAGTGGCTCAATATTGTGCGTAGCAGCTTCTGCTTCATTTTGTAAATGAATTAATCGATTAAGGCGCCTTCCTTCCTCCTGTCTGCTTTAAAGAAAAATGAAATGACTTTTAAGTTATAAGAACGGAGAATACGTAAAATATGAAACAGGAGAAGATATTGCACTTCATTAAACTAAACTGATGGGCATTTCAGATAACTGATGAGTAAGCTAATATGTTAATTTACGAGATCTTTTTCTGAAAAAACGTGCATAATGAAGTCTATTTCCTATATATACTCTTCTGAAAAGATATGGGATGTCTAAAAGAACACATCATTCCTTCCACAGTTGAATTAACTACAGTGTCTTAATAAGAAAAAGTTAGCAAACATGAAAAAGAATGAAACAAGACAGGAGGGCCAAGAATTTTAAGAAAGTCGAGGAGGGGAATAGAAGAGGAGCGACGTAGAGTAAGGAGTAAAAGGCAATGGAAGATGACGGCAAAGTTTTGAAAATTCATAGACTTTGAGACTGATATTACTCTTTCTTTGCGAGAAAGTAAAGCTCATTTTCATCTATTGATAAATTAAAGTTCATTTTCCGCAATTCTAATTTCATCTATTGCTAAACCAAAACGTGGTCAGTTCTCATCTGCATGATTGATATTCCCAGAGAATGTGGTTTCAAGTTTTTGGATTGCTTAAGAATGATGTGTGTGTTTTGGTGACGACTAGCTTCATTAGCAATCCTGCAAGCGAAGAGTATAATTTCCATGGGAATTTGATAACTCCTGGAAAGAAATTAAACTGCTCCATTTTGATTCTATGGTTTCGCAATATTTATTGCAGGAACCCAGGTGGAAGCAATGACGGTAGTTTTCTTTCCACTAAAACATATTTTCTCCTATTAAATACAATCTTGTTCAAGGCATGTCTAACAACACTAACACATCTTTAAATACGAATTCAAACATTAGTTCATTGTAGTGTGAGCGATTATTTCTTTCCTCTATATCCAATTCCATCTAGTGGAAAGCAACGATAGTTGAGATCTCAGCACCGCTGTATAATCAGGCCTTCGAATCAATGTTGAAGGTAAGCAAGACACAACTATATATATATATATATATATATATATATATAAGCGGGCCTCCTTCGTCTCCATCCACAATACAAAACTTGAATGCATTGCCAACTAGTGTTGTATAAACCTCCTCCCACAACACCTCTCACTCAAGGCCCAAACACAAATGTTCTCCTACTTTGTTCTTTTTTATTGCACCTCCCACCTTCTTGTA
The DNA here is from genome assembly GCA_025593235.1 of Vachellia pachyceras. Classification (NCBI taxonomy): domain Eukaryota; kingdom Viridiplantae; phylum Streptophyta; class Magnoliopsida; order Fabales; family Fabaceae; genus Vachellia; species Vachellia pachyceras. Next base: position 5,562 of record JANTPZ010096613.1, on the reverse strand, counting down.
TTAAAAATCAATATGTCGTTTCTTATTCAAGAATAAATTATACTACTACCATTTTAATTTTAAAATAGGTTAATGTTTCTTTAATAAATCCAGGGTGTAATTAGGACTATCATATTAATGCAGATGCCAGCTATTGCGGCCAGTGTTCGCATGGGCAAATTAAATTAAAAATCTGGAACATGTCTATATGGGACCATTTTATATTTAATAAACTTTATATATTTGCAGAAATTCGGATCTCTTCAACCTCAACCGACAGTGGCAGCGACCTCTTGTCGATTCGTTTGAATTTTTCCTGGAAGAGTAAGACTTAAATAAACATGAGTCACAAATGTAGAAAAATATTAAAGGCTCTTTAATGAGTGCCACTTGGCCCTGTGCATTTGTATTTATAAACAGAGTAGTTAAATAATACAATGTCATTTGTCCTCTTTGAGGATTATTCTAGAATACATAAATGAAGTGATTTATAAATGAGTAGTTAAATAATACAATGACATTTGTCCTCATGAGTCACAATGTCAGTTGTTGGCTGAGACACAAATTAACTTAGTTTGACAACACTGAAGCTAATAATTGGGGGTGTTTGGGAAAGCTTCCCAACACCCCAAAAGCATGTTAAACATGTTAATCTCCTTCACACATTTACCTCGTAAATGGTAAAAGTACTTCTCCACCGATTTACCAAACGGACTGGAGTTACAGAGATATTGCAAGGCACTCACTGCACTTCTGAATTGTGAGGCATTTAAGAGAAGTGCTCCAAAGTGTGCAGAGTGAGATTTGTATGTGGCCATGGGTGTTTGATACCGTGATGTATTACTCATTTGAAATATGTCAAGTAGATCAATAATATACTTTCCTTGTGTCAAATATAGACCATATTTATCTTTATAAACTTTAATTCCCAGAAAATAGTGAAGTGAACTAAGATCTTTTAAAAAGAATATATTGTGCAACTTTTTGGTGAAACATCCAAGACTATGAGGGTTGCTTCCAATCACCAGAATATCATCCACATATATAAGTATCATTAGAATCTTCACCTTATCACAACCATATTTTTGGTTACAAGTGATTGAATTTGAGCAATCATTCATACTCACAAATTATGATTAATTGATTCCAACTACTTGAGTTTAGCAGGAAATACTAGTCATTCGACAAACTCATTTAAATTTATAAAAATATATAGAAGTGCTTATATTTAATTTTTTATTATACCTTACATAGGATTATTTCCATTACAAACGGACATGTGTGCCTAACCAAAAAAATTGATTAACTATTATCCATTTCATTAATTATCTAAAATAACGGACTCGTGAAGAATCAATCATGGGAATCATCCATTGGAGGATACAAGTCACCCAATAATAAAATAATCACAAGAATCAAAACTCATGATACAATGAAATCCCAAAGATTAGCAAGACATGCGAAATCAAACTTTATGATATATGCAAAAGGGTTAAGATGCCTCCAGTAATCTGAAGTATTTTTTAAGTAATGAACATACCTTAAAAATACTTAGTATTGGATGCACTAAAAAATACTGCATAATGCTAAATGCATTTAAAAGTGTTAGAAGCACATGCATCTGAAGCCTATGCACAATCAATTCAATGGAGAAAGCAATAATTGCTTACCTTTTATGGAGAAAGCAATAATTGCTTACCTTTTCCCTTTTTATCACCTTTACATGAATGATGTTGTTAATTTATATTAACTAAAATGCATATTATTTTTAGACATTGAGCACTAAGGAATAATTCATATAAACAATGGGAATTAGATGTAATGGAAAGGACGGGATGAGTTCATCACAATGTGGTAAATTAATGTTCAACGGCTGCTACTCTATTAGGAGATGTGTCAATGTTTAATGCTCAACAGTATCTTTAACATTATTGATATCAGCACAATGTTACATATGGCTGGTGGGAAAAAATAATGATTGACATATAGGTATGGTGCAGACAAGAAAAAATTCAGGGAAACTTTCAGAGTTGCACGCTTCTTACTAAAAACGTTTTTCAGTGCTTTATCCCAATTTTTAATCCCTTCACTAATTTAATTTCGGGCTGGTTCACCTAAATCAAATTACTCTTGATCATTTTCGCTTATATTTTTCCATCTTGCCATTTTTTTCACTAGTCTTAATTGTCATTGCAAAGAGCAAATTCTGCATAATATACATGAACATTTGATACCAAGCGTGCCAAATAAAAGTAGATGGATCGTTAAATTTGGAGACATGAAAAGCAGAATGAGTTGGCCTTGTGGGGACTTGCAGCACGATCGCATATTCAGGTGTGGGGACACAGAATCCCAACGATGGACATCATACCTAATAAAGCCAAAGTGTGGGGACATATATGAACCATTTGTATAGCTTCAAAGTTTTATAACATTATCCTTTGAAGGCGCGCAGATAGCAATCAAATCCCAAATCCCTTATATCATCAATAATCCAACAGAGCATTATTATGGTTCCCACTTATTGATACACACAACACAAACTTTTTCTTAACTAATACAAATTGCATATCATGCTTCTAAAGCATCGATCTATTTGTATTTTAAATCGTCGACGGGATCCACCATCAATGCTGCAACTTGATCTTTCAGCAGTTCAGCATTTGTGTATTTATCTGCAAAGTGACCATACACAAGCTCTATTATGCTCGAGAAATTCACAACACAATCGCGCACAACCTTCGGAACAAATTCTTCTGCCTTCAAGCACTCTTCGTTTATATCTTTCCACGCATTATCCAAATCCTTCTGCAGAATTCCGTAGGCCTCTTCTTCTGAAATCCCATGTTGATTCATCAGACACTCCACTGCGGAAGCAACATGTACTCTCTTCCGCTCAAACTACCACCAATTCACGAAAACCGCAAACTCAGTACTAATAATAAGAGCATCATCATAACTTATGCATGTTAATTATCTGTATATGATTTGAATCATTAATGTTGTACCTTGTGAGAACTCAGGTCATCGGTAAATCTGCAGATAATAGCTGAAGCTCTCACAATTCTGGGAACATTTGAAATCCAATCAAACACATGTTTGGTTGCGAAGTTCCCAAGACCAAGGAAAGAAGCGATCTCGAGCAAAGGGTAACAAGATGTCACTACTCCGTTTTCCATGTACTCTTCGTACGTTGGGATGTAACCTTGGTTGCACCACTTGGCTTCAACCAAATAGGCTTCTCCAAGCTTTTGAAACTACAAAGTACAAACATATTATTCACCAACTTGGTTAAACTTTCCAATCAAACTTAAAACATAATATGTAGAATTCGATGTTGGCAATAAATATCCTACAGTTTCTTTAACATAAGGAACAAAGCATGATTTTCCTTCCTTCGCCGTCAGCAACTCCATTTCATTGAATAGCTCTAAAACTGCAAGAAATACCACTTTCATGCATTCCGGAACAGCATCTAAAGGACCAGCATCCCATCTGAGAAACAGTTTTGAAGAAGTAACAATATTAGCTTTGTTGACTAACTAGAAATGCGAAAAATAGTGTTTGAAGGATCTAATTGTAATTTAACCTTCTGATTGCTTCGGTGAAGAGTTCAAGTTCTTCAAGGGTGCCATATGCATCATATGTATCATCAACAGCAGATGTAACCGCAATTAATTTGCCCACAATTGTCCTTCCAATAATATACGGAGGCTCATAATATACACCCAAGGGCCAAAAGTATGCTTCAACTACTCTGTCCCTAGCATATGGCACCTTCGTTGCAAAGTCTAACTTTTTCCACCACCTGCAATATAAAACATGTTAAGCTTTCCCGTTCCCTTTAATATGATTTCCTGACTTTATAAAGATTTGATTCAGAAAGCTGGTTTTACTCTGTGACATGTTGCAGTTCCTGTTTGTGCAGAACCTGCACAATGTGGAAGTCCAGGACGGCCAATTCTAGCAGTGGGTCACTTGGAGAAGTCTCAGCTGAGTAGATGGGAATGTAATACCTGGATTCCAATCTTGGCACTCCTTTGCGAATAGGGTAGTTCAATGCACGACTTACTTTTCGTGCAAGATTAGGGTTCATGGCGCCCAACCTTGACTTGAGGTGATAGGAAGTGAAGCTTATAGCTTGGTCAAGAAGATCTTCTCCATGGATGCCAAAATATGCAGCCTCGTATAAGCTTAGCATCCCCACCACATCGTCCTCAAGTGACTTATTGAAATCTCCATTTTCATCCCTAAATTGCTCAAATATATCTGCAGACACTTACATTTCTCACTTTCAGATACGATAAGGTCTAATATATATGTAGCTGGATGAGAAGTTAATTACACAGAATTAAATATGAATAGAGCCGATTACTTAACGTACCAGATGGTGCATAATAACCTTGTTGCCTAAGCAAGCGAAACCAGAGGGAAATGGTGTGAAGATCTTTGCCTGTAGAAGGTGGAGGGTTGTTGTGCATGTTTTGTAATATGTCTTCTATCTCACTCTCGAAATGATAAGAAACACCTAAACGTCTAACGCTGTCGATCAAGTTGAGCTTTTCTGTAAAGTCCTCAATTGGTGCTACTATCAACTTTCGAACTTTCTCTTTCAGATGTTGAAATCGCTTTAGTTCTTCCCTTTCTCCATTCTGCACTTTCAAAAATTAATCAGATTTTTCTATATATGCACAGAAAAACAAGATGATGACGACGACGACGACGACGACGACGTCTAAACAAATGTTGCACCTTCCTCGCTGTATTGCAATTCTATTAAAAGTACGCAAAATGATCTCACATGTAGCGTATTTAGCAAGGTGAGCGCAAAAGAAGAATAATTACCGGGAGATGAGAAGAATCGAAGTCGAAGGAATGGTATCCCCAAATATTGGGACTATAATCGGCCAAGGGACGCATAATTTGAACAAGTGTGACTTGCTTAAGTATAAAGCTGCGAATGAATACTTGTTTGCTTGGCTTGGTTTGAAGATCTTAGCCGTGTGCTTTGCTATTTATACTATCAATATCATTCACATCCTCAGTCACAAATCAATCAAAAAAGCTATTAAGGCAAGATAATGAAAATATTAATAATTAGGGTACACAGCAAAAAAATAACACGGAAGTTTTCCGGTGGTATCATTTTAAACTCAAAAATTTTAAAAATAAGTAATTTTGCCATTTCGTTAAATTATCAAATAATGAACCGTTAGTTGAGATAAACTAATCAATTTTAATAGTTAAAATTAGTGTTTTAAAACGATAGGAGCAATATTGCCAGTTTTAAAAACTATCGAATTCCCGGTGTTAATTAGAGAAAACTTTGTTGTGTCTTTTTTCCCTCTCTACGTGAGAGCATTTTCTCTCCCCAGTGAGAGTTAGTTACGGCGGTTTCTCGTCGTCGCGATCGTAACAAACTCTGTCAGTCACCCGACGCGGCGGAGAGAGGAGAAGAGAGCGAGCTCCGGCGCCCACTGCGACAGAGGAAAGCAAAGTGAGTGTCCTCCGAAGCCTACTGCGACGGAGAAAAAGAGAGAGCTACGCGATTACACATTGTAATTACGTAGCTAAGTGAGGAAC